>PVJX010036614.1:0-17480 GCA_004027295.1 Dolichotis patagonum
GGCCCAGCCACAGTGACGTGGGGCCAGCAGGTTCAGACGCAGCATGTGACATCCAAAGTGTTCCCTGCCCAGGGCTGTGTCTCCTGCTGGGTCTGCCAGGCCGCTGCACCTCTGGAAACTCAGCCAGCTCTGGAGGAGGGCAGCACAGGGCTGGGCTCGGCCTGGTGCTGCTGCCAGCTTGTGGCCCAGCAAGGTGCTTCCCTTATGGGCCTCAGTTTCCCCATCTGTGGAAAGCGTGGTGGAGGGCTTGCTAAAGGTGAGGGCACTGCTCAGCAGAGTGTGCTTCAGTGGCAATGCCCTGGTCTGATCTGGACCGGGCAGAGCATTGACCAAGCCTGGGTCTGGGATCTGGTGCTCTGCAGTGAGCCTCATAGGAAAGCAATACACACAGAATCCACACTGGCAGCCCAGCTCCCTGGCCACTACAGGGGGCTCTGCAAATATGCATGAGGACAGCGCTCCACATCCCCCCTGCCAGCAGGGCTTCAGGTTCATGTTCCTGAGATTGACTGAGAAAGCAGGCCTGGGTGACTTCACAGAGGGGATCGATTACCTGATCAATCTTCAGTGGCCAAGGGTGATGAGGAAGCTCTTTGCACCAGGGGTCCCAGGCCTAGATGGATAAGCAGGAAGCCCCCCTTGGACATTGGCCCCACCCCTCAAGCCTCCTCATGCACGGCCCTGCCTCTGAGTCCCCTCCAAGGAAGTGTGAACACCTCTGGCAGTGCAGCTCGCAGAGCACCTAGCAGGTCAAGGGCCTGGAACTTGCTCTGGGGGGCAGTTGCTTCAACTGGCCTTCTATGCAGGCCCTGCCTGCCCACTCAGCAACTCCCAGGGGCCACAAGATGCTCTGCGGTGCTTTAGCCCAGCAAGTCACTGGCCCCTGGCATGTAAGCTCCACTGGACTACCGGCTGTTTATAGAGCAGCAGGGACATATGCAGGCAAGACCAAGAGGGAAGGTGTTGAGTCACATTCTCATGGCTGGCACAAAGCACCCAACACCCACAGTGTAAGGAGGAGAAGGCTATTTTGTCTCAGGGTTTCAGAGGGCTCAGTCCATATTTGGTTGGCTCCAAGGCAGAAACAGTGTGGCAGGACGGCATAGTGAAGGAACTCTGCAGCCAGGACGCAGAGCGAGAAGGGAGACGACACATGGAGAAGACCACGCCTTCTCCAACCAGGCCCGCCCCTAAGAGCCCCTTCAGCTGCTGAACCCATCAGTCATCCAACCATTGATCCACCCACTTTACAAACACCCACTGGGGGGGACATTTTAGCTCAAAACCATCACAGAGCTGCCTCAGGGTGGCTGTGCCCGAACGTGGTCAGAGCTGTCCCTACACTACCCCAGGGCCAAGGGTGCTGGGTATCTGGGTACCAGCTCCGGCACACTCACAGCTGAGGTCCTTTGGGGAAGATGCTAGTACTGCCTGAGATGACCTTGGGTTTGGCTCTGGGGATGTGGGCAGGGGTGGGAGGTATCTGTGGCGGGACTTCGTGGGCCCTGCCTGACTTGCTTTCAGCACCACGGACAGCGACCGAGGGCACCAGCGCTGCGGGTGCTGGGTTCTCCCCCGCCTGTGACTGGCCCGTCCCCGCCCCGGGGCTGTGCTTGGGCCCTAATGCCCTGAACCCGGGCAGGCGAAGGGCTGGCTCAGTGTGGGTTTGTGATCACTTCAAGGGCAGTAGCAACTTCTTCGGCAGTGACTTATGTTGGGAAAAAGATGTACTTTTTCATTCTGGGCATGAATAACCAATGTCCTACAAATCTGCCAGGATTTTTGAATCAAGTTTCCCGGTAAGGATGGCCAAATCAAATCCATCTTCTGGGGTTTTTTTTAAATGGAGACTCAGCTCCTTCTTGGCAGTGTGGGTCTTTAGCTCCATAGCAGGGAGCCAGGTCTGCCGCCGACAGGGCACCCACGTCTGTGAGAGCCCCAGGCGGCAGCCGAGCTGGCCCCCACCCCGGAGCCCGTGCAGTCCGTGTGCTCTTACCCAGCCCCCTCTGCAGCCTTGCGAGGTGCCGAGGCGCAGTGCTGCCAGTTCCTCACAGTCGGTGACCAGCGCATGCTGAGCAGAGCTGAGGTTTGAACCCAGGCTTGTGCTCAGCATGTGGCCTTGCAATGCTGGGATTTCTGGGGCTTGGCCTTGGACTGCTGAGCATGTGGAGGCTTCAGGATAGATGTGGTTGTGGGCCAGGCCCAGGAGCATCCTTGAGGGACCCTTGCTGGGCACTGCTGTGGGTGGCCCCTCCTCTGCCCCCAGGCTCCCTCCCTGCTATCCCATCACACAACGGAGGACATGAGGCGGGGGAGGGGCAGGTCAGACCACACAGCAAGAAAAGATGGCGCTGGACCTTCATGGAGCTGCCTGGAAGGGCCACATCTATCAGAACAGAGAGGCTCAGGCAGCTCCGCCATGTAGGGGCTACTTATGCTTTATGGCCAAAGTTCCCCATCCACGTTGGGGCAGGGAATGCAGGACAGATGGACTCTCCACTCAACCTTGTGTGCGTTGGGGGCAGGGAGCTGGCTGCCCTGCACACCACCTGAGACCACTGGGATGCGAGCTCTCCTGGTCCTGGCTGTGTCTGGACAGTAGGAAGCCAGCAGCTGAGGGAGAGAGGGACTTGGGTAGGGTAACATTTGCACGCAGAGCTGAGCGCCCAAGACAAACCATCAGGCAGATCGACAGGAGCCAAGACTGCACCGCGGCATCTGCCTCCGCCTGGCAGGAGCCATGGCTGGTGGCTCATTGCTCATCTAGGTGTCAGGAGCAGAGGCCACCCCAGCCCGAAGCTGATTCTCCAGAGACACCAGCAGCAGGCTGAGGTCTGGGAGGCTGGGGAGCACAAGCACCTCCCCTCTGCTGCTCTGCTGGAGGCAGCCTGGATGCTTTGGGGGAGGGGCTCCCCCAGAGGTTTCTCTTTTCAGAACACGGTGAGCAGACAGGAAGCGGAGTGCATCTGCTGAGGCCAAGCCAGCCAGTGGCTGAGGAGGGAGCAGCTCAGGGTGCAGACTGGAAGCTGGAGTTCTCTCCAGGAGTTCAGGGGCTCTAGGCTCACAGACTAAACCTCCATGGGGGTCCAACTCTGCCCGGAGCACCCCACATGGCTGCCCTCCTGCCTCAGGTACACGTTGGAGCAGCCAGCTGATGTGGAAGCTTCCCACACCCACGAGGAACGTCCACCAGTAGGCCAAGGGGACACACCGGGACAAGTGAGGATATGAGAGCAGTCTGTCCTGAGGGCCTCAGGCCAGTCACTGAGCTATGCTTCTTGGCGACCGATGCTTCTCTTCCCATTTCCTCTTCCAGCCCAGCCTAAGTGTGGGGAGAATGGGGCCCAGAGGAGGTGGAATCCTTTGCTTCTGGGGGCTTGGGCAGCACAGGGCTGGCGCAGGCCTGGGGATGTGCACGCCCTTCTCCCAAGCAGGATCTAGCTGTCGAGGGTTGTAGGAGACCCAGCCACAGGAAACGGGACTTCGGAGGAGCAAGCCAGGACGTGGCAAGTTCAACCATGCCACATATGGTAGCAAAGATGCTGACCCAAGACTGTGGCATGTCGGGGCTAGGGATTGAGCTCAGTGGCTTAAGCACCTGCCTGGCAAGCACGAGGTCGTGAGTTCGATCCCTGGTACCAAAAAAAAAAAAAAAAAAATAGCTGTATGGTGAGAGTGTGGCATGTGGAGCCAGGTAAACCAAAGCACAGATCTGGGTCATGTGGGGCCTGTGCACACACGTGTGCATGTCCATGTGCAAAAGAGTTGGAGTTACACTGGGTGTGAAATACTGCATGTATACAATCACATGTGCACACAAACACACGTGTACATATTTACACAGTGTACTAATGCACTTGTACATGTATGCACATATGTGTGAACGCATGTGTGTGCACAGTTGAAGGTATAATGCACACATATCATTTGCATGCCCCTCCCACATTTATTTAAGCAAGCCTGCAACTACCTTTCCCAAGCCCCTTGAAGTGTTTTTCAAGAAAAATAGCAGAAGTCAGTGCTGTGAGCCTAGTGTCTTGGTTCTTGTTTCTTGTCCCCATTTCTTGCCTGCCTGGAGGTGGAGGAGGGGAATCCACATGGTGACTGGTTGGAGCCTGCGTTTGCAGTCACTGTGCCAGGAACTGCTAGGACACAGGGCACGTGGCTAAAACCTGGCCCTCGAGCCTGCAAGTGGGTAAGGACTTGGGCCAGCGCAGGCCATGTACAGAGCTGGCCACGGGGGAGGGAGGGGCTGCAGCAGGCGTGGGCCTGGGCCCATTAGTGGCCATCTCTGTGTGAAAGCCAGCGATGACTAAGGCCTCGCTGGCGATGGGACGTGGTCCAGGAGCATGCGCGCCCTGCCTCGTCCTGCCAGGTGGCCCCAACACCGCCCGCTGAATAATTCAGCAAAAAGATCCAGACAGGAGGGGAGGCCAAGGGCAGGCAGGACACAGGTTGAGGAAACTGAAGTCCCCTGATTGCTACCCGCCCCCCGCCAGGAGGACCCCTGGCCTGCCTCCTGGAATCCCCAGCCCATTTACCTGGTGCCCTGGGCACTTGTGATACTGGGTGTGGCAGGGCTACCCAGGCACCCTGAAGTGTCCCTACTCCAGGGCTAAGGGTGTGGCCACCCTGGTTGCCATCTCTGGAGGGGAAGGAGGCAGGGCCCTGTCCCACCGCCACCTGGAGAGCTGGTCTGCTTTCCCACCTGACCCCAGCTCAGGCAGCTGTCCCAGCAGGAAACAAGTCAGGGGCTCCCAGGGGTCCCACAGGGGCATCTGGGGACTGTGTGGGCCACAACCCAGTCAGAGAGGGAGTTGTGGTGTTTATGTCCCCCCAGACCCTTATGCTCTGCCCCCAGGGGAAGCAGGGCCCAAGTTCCCATGTGCCCTGAAGAAACCTGTCCTGTCTTCACGTTTCAAACCTTCACAGGTGCGTTTCTAGAACTCCAGTGCACACAGACCTTTGAGGACTGAGTGTCTAAAATCCTCATCCCTGCAGGGACCCAGGGTCTGCCGAGCTGGTGGTTCTGCAAAGACAGGCCATGGCCTGGGCTAGGAAGAGCCCAGGGAGCCCTGTGGACTCCAGGAAACCAGGCAGAGGTGGGGGCCCCCACAGGGCTGTGAGGATGGGCCTGGGTTGAGGGGTCTGCCGGTCCCTCCCTGGAACCTCACTCAGGGTGACACCGGAAGCTTGGACCCCAGGGACACCCCCACAGCCTCTGTGCTGGGGCAGAGGTGGGAAGGGGCTCCAAGCTGTGCCCCTAGGGAGAGAAGAGGGAGCAAAAGCAGGCGGCCAGGGAAGCACCTGCCCGTGCCCAGCACCCCTGCCTGCCCCCTCACGGCCCCACCTGCTGCTTGAAACCCCGAGTCCAAGGCAGGGGGCCCTGCTACTGTGAACGGAGGAGCTGAGATCTCTTGCTGTGGATGATTTTTGGTTTGGTGTAAGTGCCACCTGGACCGTACTGGTATTTCTTTAATGAGGAGGACACTGGCCTCACGCGTGCTCCTGTAGCACCTGGTGCAGTTACGTTTCTGCCGTTTCCCTGTTGGATCTTAGCTTCTCGTTGGATTTCATGAGTTTTTTTTATATACTGAGAATATTAATCTTTTTGAAAAATATTTTTGCCTTTTCCTTTTGCAATGATTTCAGAATTAAAAAGTTACAGAATCTGAGTGTGGTGACCAACACCTGAACCCCAGCGCTTGGGATGCTCAGGCAGGAGGGTCACGAGTTCGAGCCCCCCCAGGCAACTCAGTGAGATTTTGTCTCATAATAAAATAAATAGGGCTGGAGGTTTAGCTCGGTGGCACAGCACCCACCCGGCAAGCCTAAGGTCCTGAGTTCGATTCCCAGTACCTTCCACCGAATAATGAAATGAAATGAAATGAAATGAAATGAAAAGAGGTAATGGGTACAGTGTAGTGGTGGAGCACTGGTCCAGCATGCCTGAGACTCAATCCCAGTACTGCAAAAAACTGCAGAAATAATAGGGAGAAATAATCTGGCGGTCCTAACCCCCGGAGCTCCCGAAGCCAGCACGTCAGGGCACCGAGATCAAGCTGTGGGTGGCTCCTAACAGTGCTCCTGCTTCTTGTCCCAGCCTCTGTGTGAGTTGTTTCCTGTCCTTTTCACCTCTGCCCTGTGACAGACCCTCAGTCCTTGCTGTCATTGTTAACAAATACTGGCCAGTTACCTTGTGGACTGTCCCTTTACTTGGATTCACCCCACTTTTCCGCATGATTACGTTCAGGTGATACAGTTTGGACAGAACGTGACTAAGTGCTGGCGAAGGTTCTGGTATCTGCCTTCTCCTGGGGATGACGATGACCCAGTCCCCCGTGATCGGGGTCTGTGGGGCCTTGGTGGGGAGGCGGCTGACGCCGTCTCACGATAAGGGCTGGGGAAGAGTGTACCGCAGGGGCCGCCTGCCCCTGCCCTCCCTCTGCTGAGGAGGCTCGGCCGGAGCAACGATTCCTGTGAGGCTGCTGGGCGGGAGTGCCCTGTCCCCGTCACTGCGCCCGTTAGTAAGGAGATGGTTTCTTCACCCAGCCCCGTTTGTCTCTCCAATTACGTCAGTATGGGGCTCACAGGTTCCTGCTCCATGGGTGGGGGCTCATTCTCATCTTCTCGCTCAGGAGTCCAGGTCCGGCCGGGGTGGGGCCCCTCCTCCACACGGTGAGTTTGTGTCCTACTCAGGTCGGTGAGGGCTTTTCACAAGGAGTCTTTCAGGTGGCCTCGGGCAAGTAAGCGGGTGGTGTCCCACCAGAGAAGCCCTGGTGGAAAGCGGGGTTCCACAGTGCCAGTCCAAAGAGACACAGTGACAGGGGTCAGCCGCAGACCTCTTGGGAGCTGAGAGAAAGCCAGTTCTAGGCGCCAGCCTCAGCGGTAGCTCCTGCTTCCCCATTTTCTGATGTTGTCTCTTCCTCCTTGTGTTTTGGCGTCAGCTGCAAGAAGAGGGAGGTGTCACGGTGAGAAGCCAAGTCCCCTCCCCTGGGGTGGTCCACGCAGCCCCTCAGCAGTGCACAGAGGCCAGAGATTTAGCTCAGTGGCTTAAGCGCCTGCCTGGCAAGCTTGAGGTTGTGAGTTCGATCCCGGGTACCAAAAGAGCAGTGCACAGAGGCGGGGCCTGGAGGTCATTCCGAGGCTTTCTTGGCACACAGAGCCCTGCCTGGCGGAACCTGTTCAAGGGGCTTCCGAGAGTTCTTGGAGGACAGAGCCTCGGTCCAGGAAACAGCCACTCAGGGAGGAGTGCAGGCAGCCTCGGGCGAGAGACACTCAGCCTCAGCCGTCACTGTCCTTCATGCCAGCCTGTCCTACCTGCACACCATGCCCACGAGCACATGGACAGTGCGCCTCCAGCTGGCCCACCCCGGTTAGCTTTCCCTGCGGGGACCCCCTGGCATGTCGACACCCAGGACACATAGCACCCAGGGCGACCTGCCATGTGTTCAAGGACAGAGTGACCACTCCCGAATGCTTGTTACTGCGGAACTTGCTCGACAGAGGGACACTGGAGGCCAGAGGGACAAAGGTGGTTTGTCCAAGATTATTCAGCTGCAGTTTAGAAGAGCCAGGGAGGACAGTGTGACACGGGCCTTCTCGGGGTGTCTGGGAGGAGGCCCAGGCAAGGCAGGCGAGGAGTTCAGGACTGAATGACTCCTCTGGCCCTGGGAGCAGGTAGCTGACCTGGTGGACAGTGCCCCTGTGAGAGCCCATGTAGGCTGTGTGAGCCCCAGCTGGGCTTGCACACAGGGTGTGCACTGGAGGGAAAGTTGTCTCTGGGGATGGATCAGGCCTGGGAGGAGCTGTCCGAACTCATGATGGGTAGAGGGCAGAATTAGAAAATGTTTTTAATGCATTGAAAATCAAAACAAGTTATCAATATTTGTAAGGTGCAGATAAATCAGTACTTGGGACACCTTTTTATAACACTGATTGCTCAATGAGAAAAGCTGAACAATCGCAAACTGATAATCCAAGCCAGGAATAAGCAAATCACAGCCACAGTCTGAGCCTGACCCCTTTCTGTTTCTGCAGAGGCAGGCCTAGGGGAAGAGACACTTACTGTCCATTCACACGTTTTCTATGGTGGCTTTTGAGCTGTGGCAGCAAAATTCAATGACTATGACAGACACCGAGCAGCCCACAGACCACAAATATTTAGGGTGCTGAGTAAGAAATAAACTTTACTTTAAAAAAAAAGCAAAGGAAGAAAAGTTAATCTCAGTACAAACAGGAAGTAGGAAATCATAACGATCAGAGTAGAAATCAATTGAATACAAAATGGAAAAACAATAGAGAAAATCAATTGGCTTGAGTTCCAGTTCTTTGAAAAGACTCAAAAAATAAACTTCTGGCCAGACTGAGCAAGGAAATAAGAGATGAGATGCACATTACAGATATAGAAATTGAAAACAACCCCCCCTCAAGACGACAGTCTATAGGAGCAGAACATGGAATTGTGTACAACTTTCTGTCCACACCCTCACAAACTTAGAGGGAATGGGCAGAGGCCTTCAGAGCTGAGTGTTCTTCTTTAAAACTTGTTCCATTGGCCTCAAGCCTCCAGTGTTTCCACCACAAAATCTGCCATCATTGGAGTCATCTTCTTTTGCAAAGGAAATGTGTGATTTTTCTCCAGCAGCTTTTAAGAGATTTCCCTTGGTTTTCAGCGATTTGATTGCACTCCCTGTGGGTGCAGTTTTATCCTTGTTGGGGTTCACTGAGCTTCTCAGTGTCTACAATGATGCTTTCACCTCAGCTGCATGCTTTTACTAGTGCCCCTCATTCACATGACTTTGCTACGCTACTCTTGGTCTTTCTGGAGCCAAACATGCATGGGAACTTCGATGCTGTCTGTGTGGTTCCCGTGGCTCTGCTCATCTTTTGTGTCTTCTAGAGATTATGTCACTTGTTTATCTTCATGTCACCATCTTTGCTCCTTATCTTTGCTCTGGTACTGAACCTGTTGGTAAAATGTTATTGCAGATATTGTGCTCTTTTTCCTTTTCAGTGCTGGGACCTTTGCACTGTTTGTCCCAGCCCTTTCATGATGTTTTGTTTTGAGACAGGGTCTCACTAAATTGGCAAATTGCCCAGGCTGAGCTCAAACTCAGTCCTCCTGCCTCAGCCAGACACGTGCCACTACACTTGGCTTGTATTTCTTTTTATTTCTAAAATACTCATTTGCATATTCCTCATGTTGAGAACTCGTACTCATTCATTTCCTCTGCACGTGTGTGTAAGCACGCGTGTGTCATTGCACAAAGCATTGTCGTGACAGCTGCAGTAAGCACCCGGCTCACTCTGGGGCGGGATCTCACTGGCGTCTTTCCCTGGAGGGGCCATGCTCTCCTAGTTCTTCGCCTGTTGAGAAATTTTGTCCCACATCCTGAACGCTGTGGAAGTGATGCTGCACGGACTTGGGTGCTGTCCTGCATCTCTGGAGAACGCAGATGTTTTGTCTGGGCTTGCAGGTCACCTGGATCCCATCACCCCTTAAGGGGCAGCTTGATGTTCAGATCAGCTGCCAGAGCCCTGGCTGGGCTGCGTCTGTCCCCCAGAAAGCCGGTGCGCCGTTCCTCTTTCACTGCCTCCCTGTCCACGGGCTGTGCCAAGTGGCCCCTACCTCTCTGCACTGTTGGAGCTGGGGATTCGACACCATTTCTGTGGCTTCTTTCAGGCGTTTCTATCGTGGATCTTTGTGAACCGTGGAAGCGTGGCCCTTGGCTGTGTGCCCAGCAGCTGGCCATGCCCTTGCATGGGGGCTGGTGAGGGCTGTGAGGAGCTCTCTGGGGCTGGTGCTGTTTTCTGTCTGGCGAAAGGAGGCCAGGGCCAGCAGCTAGGTCAGTGCAGCAGAGCTGTTAGGCCAACCAAGTGACACAGTGACTTCTTTTTCTTGGTCAACAGTGGGGTGGCGGCTGCAGGCACAGGTCATGGTGGCAGCCACCACTCACCCACTGTCCTGAATCAGAGGGCAGCTCACAGCTGGAAGCCCCAGGCTCCACAAGGCCCACCCATTGTTGCACAAGATGCACCTGTGGCTCCATGGTGAGGTGGGTGAGGGTAGCGGGGGCTGGAACCGGTAGTGGCTCTGGCCTGCACTCCTGAGCTGGCCCAGCCACCTCGGACGGACGGACGGCAAAGTCGGACTGTGTCTCCTCGGCACTCCCCTGGAGGTGGATGATTGATGGCCCCGCCGATGAGCTCAGAGCCGGCGCGGGCAGCCAGGCTGGATGGCAGTGACTCAGTGGGGGAGGAAAAGACGGGAAGGGGAGGTGCTTCACCCACACCCACCATTAGGCAAGGCGGGAAGGGGTGTGTGGCATATGCACAGTGACAGCTTAATGGCCTTTGGTTAAAGCATCCTCGGCCCTGGGTCAAAATGGCGCTTCAGTGGCCGCACCTGGCTGCAGTGCTGGGCTGAGAGGAGAGCTGTAGTGGCCGCAGGTCCCCGTGTACCCTCTGAACCACCTCTAAGCCTGCCCCATCCTCAGGGAGTAATGGATGCACCGGAAAGGAAACTGGACCAAGCAGTGGCCAATGTGTGACCTGGCCCTACCCTAACTGCTCACCAAGACACCCACCCTCCCTATGTGACCCCACAGGCCCTGCCGGCAGGAGCTGGAGGGACCCAGTCACATTCTCCACAGGAGGCGCCCTCTGTCTGCCCAGACCCAGAGCCTCTTGCTTTGGGGAGAAAGACAAAGTCAGAAAAGGACTTGGGTTTGTTTCCCAAAACAGCTCAGGGAAGCATCGATGCCCCCAGCTGGAGCCCTCGGGTGGTGGGCAGCGAGAGCCTCACGGGTTGGGGGAGCCTCAGCCCCGCCAGCTCCCGCCCGATGGCTCTGCTGGTGACCTCACCAGGAAATGGGCCCACGCCTACCCATGCCATGGAGCTGCTCCGATGCCCGACGTGGACACGGGAGCTTGAGCTCTGCCCAGGGTCCGGGAAACCCCTGTGTGCCCCTGCCCTGCACACGGCCTGCCCTGCGAGCTGAGGGCACACCAGGCCAGGCCCCATGCTGGCCCGTTGCTGAGATGGATTTGCCCTGGGCCTGATGGCGAGTTTGCTAGCAAGTTATTCCATGCCAGGGCACTATCTCTCCCAGACAGGAGCTGGCAGATTTTACCTTAGGCTCGTGTTCCTATAGGTGAGGGGAGAAGGCAACTTTTCAGAAATTCCCAGTAAGTGAAGAACTCAGGATCACAACACAGGAATGAATAGCCTCATCCCCCGATTATGTGCCCATGAATGGGTGAGTGGTCACTTCCTGACCCCACAGAGACAGAGACAGAGACAGAGATGGGATCTGCTGTTCCCAGAGCACATCAGTTGACCTCAGGTACTGGGGAATGTCCTGTGTCCAAATGCTTCCTGAGGTCAGGAAACAAAGCCCTGTGGCAGAGCAGCACGTCACCTGGAGCTGGGTGGCAGGAGCAGACCGATAGGTGAGGGCAGAGTAATGTGGGTGAGACTTCAGGTGAAGTCTGCCCCAAACAAAGGGCCCAGCCACGCTGCTGCAGGAAGTGCCCACTCCATACTTGGGACCTGAGCCAGTGCCCCAGTGGCCTCTGGCCTGAGCCCCTGGAGGGCCAGAGCGTGCTCATCCTGCCCTGTGATGCTGTGGGACCCAGCACATTGCCGCAGATATTCTGCTACCCAGGGAGCCCAGACCTGGCCTGGAAGACAGCCTCTTGCTGCTCATGACCGTGGTCAAGATGTGGGCGGCTGTGCGGGGACGGACCCTTCTGCTTTCCAGCATCTGGGGCTTCACCTAGGAGAATCTGGGGCTCCTCCTGTAACCTCAGCCGGGTTCACCACGGGGGCCGTCCTGGGGCTGCCCCTGTGCACTGGCCTCTCGCACCCTGAGATGGGCGGGCCAGCCCTCTTCATAGCCGGTGTCTGGGCCACGTGGCACTGCCAGGCACTGACACGGAGACCCTCTCTGGGGAGCAGAACCTGGAGCTGGAGGCTCATGAGGCGTCTTAGGAAAGCGACATTTGCATCGCGTGTGGCACCCGAGGCCCACAGCCCTCCCTCGGACCAGGCTGCCAGGACCTGCAGACCTCACCTGCTCCACCAGGCTGGAGCCCGCTTGGGGCTGGGGCCCAGAGCCCGCCCCGGAAGCCCAGGCTCCGCTTCTCGGTGACTGCTGCATGGCTGGTAAGTCTCCTGCTGCTGGCCACTCTGGAGGGCTCTCGTCACCTGGAAATGGAGTAATAGCCTGAGCGTCACAGGGAGATGTAAATTTTTTCGCTCTTGGGAGCTGCGCAGAAGGCTGCCGGTCTGGAAGGTTCCTCCTCAGTTTCCTCCTGTAATAAATGGCTTTATGGAGCAAAAGCGAGGTGTGGGCCGTGGCCGTCACCCCTCAGTGATAGAGACAGTGCTCCCACAGACACCCGCACTCAGGTATAGGGCGGGCCCACTGGACTTTACGCAGCTAGAAGACATCCGAGACTCCCAGGGGAGAGGAAGAGGCTGTTGGGCTGGGGGAGGGGCCTGAGACGGAAGGCCGAGGCCAAGGCACCGACTGGACTGCCGCTGAGAAACCCGACTGGACTGCCGCTGAGAAACCCGCGTGGAGGCTGCAGGGAGGGTCTGAGCACAGGCAGCTGCGGGCTCAGGCACCGCAGGCCTGCAGGGCGGGGCCGTGCTCTGGATCCTGCCGCTCCACTGACCCTGCGCTGGGAAGCTCTGGGCTGAGGGCCAGCAAAGCACTCTGGCTGTGACAGCGAGCCCATTTTTTAACTGGTGTTATTTCATTAGCAGCTTTATTCAACTGGCTGGCGGCAGCCCAGCTCGACCACTTGCCGCCTCCTTGGCCGCAGGGGTGCAGGGCTCAGGCCTGGGCACCCCCCCAATTACACACACAGCCAGGGTGCACCACACACACAGCATCTTGCCGTCTGGGGGTGCTCTCAGGAGACTCATACCCCCAGGGACAGTCCCCCACAAGACTGCTCACAGAGGACGGGCTGGGGAGTAAGGGACACTTGCCACAGCTTTGAGTGTTAAGCGTCCCTGTGGGTGGATGCACAGGAGTGCGTCTCCTGCGTGTGGGACCCACAGCCTGGAGGGGGTCCTGGCCTGGAACCCTCTGTCTTCACTGTGGCTCCTCCGAGCTGTGCCCCAGTCAGATCCTGGCCACTTCCTGCTCAGGAGCTGAAGATGACAAGGGCCCCCTCTGTCCATCACTGCCCACGCTAATGTGAGGTCATTTGGTTTCCTCCTTACATAGTGTTCAGGGGAGCCAGCAGGCCGTCACCTCCTAACACAAGCAGCTGATGGATTAGAATCGGCCTCCATACAGTGAGCTCCAGAATGATCCCTGCCCATGTTGCAAATTAAACTCGTAATGTGCTCTCTGTCACCGGGCCCAAACACGGGCCCTGATCGCACACCCAGGTGGCAGAGCCTGTGTTGTAAAAATCCACTTTGCTTTATTACCTCTAGCCTGAAAATCACTGCAGGGCACAATCACACGGTCTCTCGAGTGTGACTCCCAGAGCCTGGGCTAAGAGAGCCAGGTGTAAACCTGGAAGAGACACCCCACAGATAGCTCCCCGGTGCCCTGCCCCCCCAGAGGCTTTCAGATCTCCAGGTGCCATCGTCCAGGAGGACCCAGCCCTGCTCCATCCCAGCACGTGTGTTTTAGACCACACTGGCTGGCCACCACCAGTGGCTGGAGGTGGGCGTGTGGCTCTGGGGGTGCTGGAGTCGGTTCTGGGAGGGCCAAAGCAGGGAACAGCGCTGTCTTTTCCACTGGGCTTGGAGTCCCACAGGCACTGTCCTGGGGCTGGGAGGGGCTTTGAGTACAGTCAGTGTGGACGGGACGGGACAGGATGGGGCCTGCAGGGGCACCAGGGCTGGGAGGGCTGCACCACTGATGACCACATCAGGGTCAAGCCTGTGACAGGGTCGAGTGAGGGCCTTGAGAACTCTGTCCTGGGCCTGGCCTAGCACCTCCCCAGCGCTCCATGGAAGGGGGTACAGGAGGGATGAGGGGCTTGGGGCCCTGCAGGTACTGGGTGCCCCACTGTGGCTGGACCATGAGGGGCCGTTAGCCTTGCTGCAACTCACCTTGGGCCTGGCCCAGGCCCGGATCATGGGGTGGGGCTGTTGCATCCCGCAGACTCCGGGATCATCAGAACCCCTGATGGAGGCAGTTTGCGGCTCTGATCCCAGGCCCTTGGAAAAGTGGGTCCCCCACGGCAGGCAGCAACAAGCAACCCAGGCTGGTATCAGTTCCTGGGTCCTGGTGGGAGAGGCTGACTGGGCTCTGTCCCGTCTCCTCAGCAACTACCCACGTTGGGAGCCACAGAACCCTCCCTGGTCCTTTGTTGACCTCCCAGGCTGCTGTGGGCTCAGCAGATCTCCAGTGAGTGGCAGCTCTGAGCCAGGCCCAGCTGGGTGTGAGACACCATGAGGAAAACCAAGCCAGAGTCCTTGCTCAGGGTCCCAGTGGGAGAAGCCCCCTTCACGCCAGTGGCCCCCAGCTAATGTCAAAGGCAGCATGGCCAGGAACTGGGCTGCAATGATGGAGTGCTGCCCAGTGGGTGACCAGGGAAGGGACAGGCAGAAGGCTTGGGAACCGGTGAGGTGAAGTGCTGGAGGGGTTTCCCACTCCTGAGGGCTCTTACGGCTTCCAGTGAGATTTCCTGTGAGGGCATGGAGGGTGGACAGGAGGCTGGACAGGCAGGAGGCAGGGGCTCGGCACTTCTGTGTGTTTACTGTGGCAAAAGGTGCTGGCTTGTGCCAGGGCAGGTGATGGAGAGTGGCGAGCCCAGGGCACCAAGGTACTGCGCCATAAATGGCAGGAAGGGCACAGAGGCTGTCACCTGTGTCAGCCCAGCGGCATCCCCTCAGCATAGCCCGTAGCAGTGCAACTTTGTCACTCTGTGTCCGCCAGGGCTGGGGGCCTGGTCTGCAGGTGGGGTTCTGTGGTGCCCACTGGGTTCTGAGCCTCCTGAGAGTTGCGGGCCCCAGGTGTCCCCGGCTGGCTCTTCCCATGGTGATGACAGCAGCACTGCCTGTGCGTGGTTCCAGCCTTTGCTGGTATCACGACCACAAGGCCCACTGGCCAAGCACAAGCCAGGGACAAAGGAAGAGGCTTACGTCCCAAGTGCATCACAATATGGGGGACACAGCACTGCCTCCGTGGTGTGTCAAGCTGGGGCCGGGAACTCGGCCAGAATTGCATTTCCATTCGCTGCGGGTTCAGAGGAAAACACCCTCAAAATCTTTGGTTTAGGGGAGTCTCCCAGGTGGAGCCACTGTGGGGACTCAGGCAGCATTTGTACGTAGAAGCATTGCTTTTCCGGGAGTGGCAGGTGTCAGAGCCCTGCAAAAGGCCACGGGAGCCACTGCGCCCCTGGAAATAGGGGTGTCATGGGGGCTTCCAGCTGAGAGGCTGCAGAAGGAGGGGTGCCGACTCCTCCCCAGGGACTGAAATAGGGCAGGCACAGAATTCCCAGGCAGGCCACGCTCAGGCTGCCCCACGCCAGCCACAGCCGCCTCCTTCCGGTGCCCAGCTACCAGCAGCCCGGCCGGTGAGCCGCGTTACGGTAATCGGCCGCGATGATGCTCAACATAAAAAGATTGCTTTCCTGGAAAACTGCTGACACTCGGGTCTGGGAAAGAGAGGGCGCGAGAGAGATGGGCTCCCCTCCACACGGTGCCTGATGGCTCAGCCCTTAATCAATCTTCTACCCTCCGAGCTAAAATAGTTGTGATTTATGAAATTCCGCAAGTCAGATCTTTTCTCTCTTGCATTAGCAAACGTGAGGAGAAGCGCTCGCCCTGACAGCCTGGCCTCCGGAGAGCCTCCCGGGGACACTGCCCACGCCAGCCCTCTCCTGCGGGCTGCAGAAGTGACACAGGCAAGTGGGCCATGGGCCTCTCCCTCCGGGGTGCCACGCCACCCCTGCCAGTATTAGGGGACGTTGGCCCTGTGCTTCTCTTGTCGCTCAGTGGCTGCTCAGAGAGACCTCATGAGGTCAGGGGGCTGCAGTGACCCTGGACTGACCTCAACCAGGGGTTGTGGAGAGTGCACGAAAAGGTGACTTAATGCTCCCCAACACCACTGGCAGGTTCTACTGGGGTGCTTGTTGGACACCTGTAGGAAATACCAGCTTCCATCCATTTTAAAACCAAAAAGTTATGTTTCATCTTCAGTCAATACTCACCAGCAAATTATTCACACAACCTGCCTGAGGTGACGACTGTGTGTCTGCAAACCCAGAGCCACCAGACACATGGGTCCCAGGAAGTGAGATGGAGCCCATCGAACTCTGGGGAGTGCAAGGCCTTTCCAGCCCCCAGAAAGGAAAACATGGCTACATTTGACTGCGTGAGAATTAAAAACTTCTGTGCGGTTAAGGACGCCATAAACAGAAATGAAAAACAAACGCCAAACTGGAAGAAGGTATTTTCAATGCATCGCAGGTAGGGTCAATAGTTTTCTAATAATGTAATATTAAAAAAAGAAAAAGAGACTCACCCCGGGAAAAATGGGCAAAAAACTCAATAGGCACTTTTGCAAACTGCAGCACGGCCAGTGAAGATGAGCTGAGACAAATGCTGGACTTCGGCTGACTCAGAGGCACGTGACGAACGCACCAATGACGTCCGATTTATCTTCTGTCAGACTGGCAAATGCCACTCTAAATTGTAAAACCAATTCTGGCAAGATTCGTTCCCAATCCCTCGCCCCAAAACCCAACAATAACCAAGAAAAGAGTTGCTAAGAGAAGTGTAAATGAGCTCATCTTTTTTAGGAATACAGAGAGGGTCAAGGGGGTGCAATTTGGCACAATGTACCCACAGAACTGTTTCTTGTAGAAATAAGCACCCAGGCTTGCCTGTGGGGCTGGCAATTAGATACGACCCCGACAGCTGGAAACTGTACGTGGGGTCACTACATTATGACAGGAAGGTATAAACACACTGAAAACGTCACAGAAGGGTATTGGCCGATGTGGAACATTATCTAAAACCTACTGTTGAGTAAAATAAGAGAATAGTAAAAGCTGTGACATCACGTGTGTGCTATGCAACAAGCAAGGGATGAACAGCTGGATAAATGGGAAGCTGTGGGCGCACCCTCCTCTCAGTGAACTGAAGGACCCCGCGGCCTTCCCCGCTGCCATCGGAAGTGACTGGAGGAGCCAGCCGCTCTGTGGCCACCACGTTCACCACTCGTCCCTCTAGGCCCCTGGGTTTACCTCTGTGACTCACCTTCAGCCACCTCATCCCTGGTCGCCATTCAGAGGCCCTCGCTGCACACGACACAGGGGCACGTGGAGGCCAGGGACAGCGAGTGCTGTCCTCTCGGTGGCCGGCACAGCCCACCAGGCCCAGGAAAGCAGCAAAGAGCGCAGGCGCAGCAGGCCACCACCTCTGCCCTCCCCTGGAGGCTAAATTTCCAAATGGCGAGGAACCCCGGGGGGGGGGGGTGCGCGCAGCCTCCGCAGCC
>PVJX010036615.1:0-17736 GCA_004027295.1 Dolichotis patagonum
TTTCGTCCCTCCACTGATAACAGATCTTTTCTGCCACTGGCTCAAGTCCTTGGACCTGAGTTTATTTTCTCAGCTGTGGGACATATGAAGATAACATATACCACAGGATTGCCCAAGGTCTTGGAAATTACATAAATAGCATCATATTTCAAGTGAAAATTGCCTGGGTCATGCTATTGATGGTAATATGGACTATATTGGATTTCTTACAAAGATATATCAGTCAAACACTTATAACCTTATATTTGACAAAGGTGCAAAATGTGTTCACTGAAAAAAGATAGTTTCTTTAATAAATGGTGTTGGAAAAATTGGCTTTCCACATGCAGAACACTGAAAATAGACTTATGCATATCTCCATACACTAAAGTCAAAATGGATCAAGGATCTAAATATTAAAACAAACACTAAATCTACTGGAAGACAAAGACAAAGTAGGTAAAAACATTGGAGACATAGGGGTAGGGATAGAATTCATGAATAAAACATAAACTGGAAATATTTCAAAGATTCAACAACTGAGATCACATATTACTAAAAAGTTTTTCCACTTCAAAATAAATCACCAACACACCCAACTATATAAGACAGATACTAAAGGACATGATAAACCAAATACACAGGAACACAATTATTACAGGTGACCTTAACAGCCCATTGTCACAAAGAGATAGATAAACTAGACAAAAAAATCAGAAAAAAATAATAGAACTGAATCATACGTGTGAGCAATTGGAGTTAGTAGATGTTTACAGAGTGTTCCACCCAACCACATCAGAATACATGTTCTTCTCAGCTGCACATGGAACATTTTCCAAAACAGACCATATATTATCCCATAAAACATTCTTAAGTAAATGCAAAGGTATTGAAATTATCCCATGCATACTATCTGACCATAGCACACTGAAATTGGAAACTAATGGCAAAAAAATAGCAAAACCTGCATGCATACGTGGAAATTAAAAAACAATATTTTGAGCAACCAGATGAAATTAAGAAAGAAATAAAACAATAGCTACAATTCAATAAAAATGCAGAAACAACCTATTGTAATCTGTGGGATGCAATCAAAGCAGGCTTAAGAGGGAAATATATAGCAATAAATTGTCATATCAAGAAAACAGAATGAGCGCAAACAATCTAATGCTTCATCTCAAGCTTCTGGAAAAAGAAGAGAAAGTTAAACCTAAAGCTCATAGAAGAGAGGAACTTGTAAACATTAGAGCAGAAATTAATGCAATTGAAATGAGAAAACAATACAAAGAATTAATGAATCAAAAAGCTGGTTTTTTGAGAGAATAAATAAAATTGACAAACCTCTAGCAAACCTTATCAAGAAAAAGAAAGAAAAAACCCAAATTCATACAAAAAGGACTGAAAAGGGGGAAATTACTATAGTTCCCATGGAAATTCAAAAGATCATGAACACTTACTTTGAAAATCTCTACTCACATACAGAGGAAAACACAGAGGAAGTGGATAGATTTCTAGAAACATGTGAACTACCAAACCTCAACCAAGAAGATATAGCAAATTTGAATAAGCCAATATCAGCTATTGAAATTGAAAATGTAATAAAAAACTTACCAACAAAGAAAAGACCAGGTCCTGATGGATTCACAACTGAATTCTACAAGAAATTTAGAGAAGACTTGATACCAATACTCCTTAAACTTTTCAATGAAATAGAAAAGAAAGCAATCCTCCCTAATTCATTCCTGGAGGCAAGTATTATTCTCATACCGAGACCAGAGAAAGACCCAACCAAAAAGGAGAACTATAGGCCAAACTCACTAATGAACACAGACACAAAGATTCTCAATAAAATACTGGCAAATGGAATTCAGCAAATCATCAAGAAGATTATACATCATGACCAAGTGGGGTTCATCCCAGGAATGCAGGGTTTAACATACACAAATCAATAAATGTGATACACCACATCAACAGAGCCAACAACAAAAACCACATGGTCATCTCAATAGATGCAGAAAAAGCTTTCAATAAGGTCCAATACATGTTCATGATAAAAACCCTTCAGAAACTCAGAATACACTGTCTACCTCAACCTTATAAAGACCATCTATGACAAACCAACAGCCAATATTATACTAAATGGACAAAAGCTGGAAGCTTTCACTTTAAAATTAGAAACAAGACAAGGATGTCCACTATCACCACTCCTATTCAATATACTTCTGGAAACACTAGCCAGGGCAATCAGACAAGAGAAAGAAATAAATGAATAAAGATAGGAAAGGAAGAAGTTAAATTATCACTCTTTGCAGATGACATGACACTCTACATAGAAGACCCAAAAAAACTCCTTTAAAAGACTACTAGAGGTAATAAAATAATTCAGCAGTGTAGCTGAATACAAAGTCCACACTCAAAAATCAACAGCATTCCTGTACACAAACAAGAAACTTAATGAGAGAGAAATTATGGAAATATCACCCTTCACAATAACATCTAAAAAAATGAAATACTTAGGAATCAACCTAAGAATGTAAAAGACCTATATACTGAAAATTATACTACTCTAAAAAAGGAGATTGAAGAGGTTATTAGAAAATGGAAAGATGTTTCATGCTCTTCACTAGGAAGAACCAAAATCATGAAAATGGCCTTACTCCCAAAACTATTATACAGATTTAGCACAATCCCAATCCAAATACCATTGACATACCTCACAGATCTAGAGAAAACACTCCTAAAATTCATTTGGAAACAGAAGAAACCTAGAATAGCAAAGGCAATTCTGGGCAATAAAGGCAAGACTGGAGGCATCTCAACTCCTGACTTGAAACTATAAAGCCACAATGATAAAATCAGCATGGTACTGGCAAAGAAATAGACCTGAGGATCAATGGAACAGATTAGAAGATGGAAGTATAGGTACAAAGACACTCAGCCACTGATATTTGACAAAGGGGCTAAACATGTTCACTGGAGGAAGGATAGCCTCTTTAATAAATGGTGCTGGGAAAATTGGCTCTCCACATGCAGAAGACTGAAACTAGATCCATGCCTATCACCATGCACAAAACTAAAGTCTAAATGATCAAAGACCTAAACAGTAAAACAGAAACACTAAATCTACTAGAAGATAATGTAGGCAGAAGTCTTGGAGACATTGGTGTAGGCAAAGTTCATGAACAAAATGCAAACTGCACAGGAAAGACTCCAGAGAATCAATAACTGGGATCTCATATTATTGAAAAGTGGCTGTACTTCAACAGAAATCACCATCAGAGTGAAAAGAAAACCCACAGAATGGGAAAGAATTTTAGTCAGCAACCACTCAGACAAAGGACTTATATCAAGAACATATAAAGAATTGAAAAACTTCAAGCCCCCCAAACTCAAAGACCCTCTCCAAAAATGGGCATCTGAGATGAATACATAGTTCTCAGATGAAGATATACAAATGGCAAATAAATACATGAAGAAATGTTCACCATCACTGGTCATTCAAGAAATGCAAATTAAAACAACATTGAGATTTCATCTCACTCCTGAAAGAATAGCTGACATCAAGAAATCAACTGATAACAAAATATTGGTGAGGCTGTGGAGAAAAAAGAACACTTCTCCACTGTTGGTGGGAGTGCAGACTGGTGGAACCACTATGGAAATCAATATGGAGAATTCCCAGAAGACTAGGATTGGAAGCTCCATTCAACCCAGTGATTCCTCTCCTCGGTATTTTCCCAGAAATACTGAAAAGTTCATATCACAGTGATATGCGCACCCATGTTCATAGCAGCACAATTTGTAATAGCTAAATCTTGGAAACAACCAAGATGCCCATCAACCAAAGAATGGTTGAAAAGGATGTGGTATTTTTACACAATGAAATATTACTCAGCTATGAAGAAGGATGATCTTGACAGCTTCATAGGGAAATGGGGACAACCTGGGACTATCCTAATTAGTGAAATAAATAAGAATCATATTTATAAATATCACAATATGTCTCTAGTGTAAAAAGTAATAAGAACTGTAGGACTAATAAAATCCAAAATGTGTAATTCCTACTGTAAAAAAGAGAGGAAAAGAAAGTGCTCTAAAGGATATAACTGCATGTATATTTAAGTGTGTAAGATAGATGACCATATTACTGTTTTTGTGAGATTGTTGAGCAGAGCTGTTAACAGTCTCACTGTTTGAATGTCTACTTTTTATGCTTTAATTTTGTAACTTGAATGACTATTTCCAATAATGACAATATGTTACTCATCCAGTGGTGATTTCTTAGTGTTTTTGTTTTTGTTGTTGTTATTCTGTTATTTTTTCCCATTGGAATTCTGTATTATTGCTACCCTTTTTCTGTTTTGTTTGTTTTTTTTTTCTCTTGAAATAAAAGAAGAGAAATTACCAACAAAGTGAAAAGAAAACCCACAGTATAGGAAAAAATCTCTAGCCAAGAATCCCTCAGACAAAGGACTTATATCCAAAAAGTATAAAGAACTGAAAAACACTAAGCCACCTGAATTCAAGGACCCTCTCAAAAAATGGGCAGTGGAGATGAACACACAGTTCTCAGATGAAGATATACAAATGGCAAATAAATACATGAAGAAATGCTCACCATCACTGGTCATTTGAGAAATGCAAATTAAAAGAGCATTGAGATTTCATTTCACCCCAGAAAGAATGGCTGTCATCAAGAAAACAACTGATAACAAATGTTGGTGAGGACGGGGGAAAAGGGAACACTCCTCCACTTTTAATGGGAGTGCAGATTGGTGCAACCACTGTGGAAATAATTATGGAAATTCCTCAAAAACCTAGGATTGGAAGTTCTATTCAACCCAGCTATTCCCCTCCTTGGTATTTTCGCAGAAAAATTGAAAACTTCAGCTCACAGAGATATATGTGCACCTATGTTCATAGCAGCACAATTTGTGATAGTTAAATCTTTGAAACAACCAAAATGCCCATCAACTGCACAGTGGATGAAAAAAGGTGTTATTTTTATATAATGGCATACTACTCAGCCATAAAAATTATGATCTTGTGGCCTTTATAGATAAATGGATCCAACTTGGGGATATCATCATTAGTGATATAAACAGGAGTCACAAGAGTAAATATCACATTATCTCTGTAGTGTAAAAAATAACAAAAGCTGACCCCATACTGGTATCCAAAGTGTATGATATATATTGTGAAATTGAAAGGGAAGGAAAATGCTCAAAAGAGTATAATGAAATGTATAGTGTGTAAAATAGTTGACCATATATTGAATTTTGTTGGAACATTGAACAGAAGGATTTGCGCTGTCAGTGTTTGAGTGTCTAGCCACTATTTATGCTTTGAATTTGGAGCTTTGGCAACTATTTTTTGAGACAAGGAGTAATGTATCAACTAGTGATTCTATGATGAGAAGTTTTCTCCTTTAAATGCCTTGAACTTGGTATTGTTCTACCCCTTTCTGCTTTTCTATTCTCTTTAATTTTCTTTCATTTCTTTGAAAAAAGAAAAAGAAAAGAAAAATATGTAATATAGCAACCATTGTTAAATTTCTTTCATTCTGTTGTGGAAATCTGTAGTGACATTGTTTTGAGTTTGTTGTTGTTTATGCCTTTTGCTTTTTGTTCTTTTCTGACTTTTCTCTTTTTAAATTACAAAAAAGATATATCATTCACTGTGACTTTTGAATAATGCCAGAAGTGATTGGCAAAAACCAATGCACAGTTTTCTCTTTGTCATGTCTTCCTCTAATTAGGTTGAGTTTTTCCCATGCTCCCAGGTATGCTCCTTCTTCCTCTTTCCAGGTGACACAGTCTGAATGGGAGGTAACGCTGAACTTGCATTCTGCATTACTTTCCTTTGATGTATTCATTTATTTATTGTTTCTTCAAGTGAGTTAAGTTAGATTTTCTTGCTTGGAACTGCAGGTCAGTCAGGAGACTTCTCAGCTTCATCATCACTTAGAGCTGTGTCATAGGAGAGTCTCTTACAGCATGCTCCTGAGGCAGAGAGCTCCTGTCTGTCCCCTGGTCTCCTAAACTGTGCTGTAGTAGGTAGGATGAGGTAGATGGAGCACAGCTGGGAGGAAACATGATAGAGGATGACTTTAACTTTGATTTTATTAAACATTCTTGTTCCCCAGACTATATATCCTAATGGAAATATTTTAACACAGAATTCATTATATAACTTTCTTTATATCACTAATATACAAATATAAGTATTTAGAGTATGATTTTGTTAATTAAGGTCATATGATCTATGGATTTCTAGACCACTGGTTTATGGTGCTATTGTCTGTCATCTCTATGTGTGTTCCATGTGAGTTAATGCAAGTGAATGATTGTGACTGCACCAAATTCTGTAATTTTTTAAGATTAGTACTCTGGAGAAAAGTTTTACACTGCAATGAGTTTTCCCAGTTTTTGATAATGCCTGATTCCAGTATTCCATCAATGTTGTGTAAATTTGCAACACCTACACTCACATCTACTGCACTTACCTCATTTGCCTGTATAGCAGCACAATCTCCTTAAATAATGTTGAAACAAATATAGTCCTGTTCTCTCAGTTCTTGGAAGATTGGAATATTCTTCTATTAAATTTCACAGTATTATGTATAGGTTGAATTCAAGTTTTGGAGCAAAGTGAAAATTTACTTTCAATTTCTGAGAAATCATATGTATAGATAATTTCATCATTGATATTTTAATTTATTATATATGGTTACCTTAAAATATTCTTAAAATGTTGTTAGATATATATTAATGTTATTTCTTTACACTTTATCATTATGTATTTTGTAATTGTCATAAAATAGAATTAGGAAATCAGTATTTGGCACATATAAGTAAATGAAAGGCCAAGACCATTTACAAATCTGTTTCATACGATATATGATTCACAAAAGTAGGTACAGTGAGGTAATCAGATTAAAATGGTTAATTCTATTTTCTAGGCATATCACATGTGGGAAAATTGATGTGGTGAAAAATGAGTATAGGTATTAAGGTAAATAAAACAGTGGGTTGGACTTTGGCAACTAAAAGTGAGACAAAAATATGAAAACAACTACCATACCTGACAGTTTTTATGCAGAAGTACTATTGGAACCCAGCAGAGAGACTTACAATACAACCATGACTGAGAAGGAGTGGGACAGGGGACAACCAAGAGCATGAGGTGGACTTGAGTAGGGAAATGGAAAAAGGACTCATCATGATAAATGCATGTATTTTGGTGAAGGTGTAGGGTTGGTTGAAATTGACAAAGGAGGTAAAATTTGTAATAAAGAATTATTCTCACTTTTTTCCTCAGATAGCTACTATTTACTGCTTCCTCCACAAAGATGAACAAAGACAACATCAAGTTTTATTGTACATCAAGTTTTATTGATGTACAATACATATTCTTTTTTGAAGTCAGCATTGGAGTCATAGCCAACATGGTACTGCTTCTCTTTCATGTCCTAAAATTTCTTCTGGAATACAGGCCCAGGCCTACTGATCTGGTCATTGGTCACTTGGCTCTTATACATGCCATGATACTTCTAACTGTGGGCTTCGTACCTACAGACATGGTTGAGTTTCATAAGTTGGGGATGAGGGCTGGGGATTTAGCTCAGCGGCATAGGCACCTGCCTGACAAGTGTGAGGTTGTGAGTTCAATCCCCAGTACCACAAAAAAAAAAAGACAGTTTAAATTTGGGCTGGGGATTTAGCTCAGTGGCATAAGTACTTGCCTGGCAAGCGCAAGGTTGTGAGTTCAATCCCTGGTACCACCAAAAAAAAAATTTGGGGGATGACATCACATGTACAAGTGTTATCTATTTGTACAGATTGATGAGGGACCTTTCCATCTGTACCACCTGCCTGCTGAGTGTTCTTCAGGCCATCACCCTCAGTCCCAGAAGCTCCTGTTTAGCAAAGTTCAAACAGAAATCCTTACAGCAGAACCTGTATTGCTTTCTCTTCTTATGGGTCTTCAATATGCTCATCAGTGGTCATTTCTTAATCTTCAATGTTACCACTCCCAATGTGACTTCATACAGTCTCATGTTTGTTACTCGATCCTGCTCCTTTTTGCCTATTAGTTCCTCTCTCAAATACATATTTATCTCACTTCTGAGTTTCCAACATATGACCTGTATAGGGCTCATGGCGCTCTTAAGTGGGTAGATGGCAATTCTCTTGTGCAGGCATAAAAGACAATCCCAGGATCTTCACAGCACCAGCCTGTCTCCAAAAGCATCTGCAGAACAAAGGGCCACCCAGACTATTTTGTTGATCATGAATTTATTCATTGTGCTGTACATTTTGAACAGCATTATTTCCTCTACTTCTGACATGTTGTGGAACTTTGACCAAATTCGTCTTTGTATCCAGCTGCTGGTTGGCAATGGCTATGCCACAATCAGTCCTTTGGTGCTCGTGAGCACTGAGTGATCATGTTCTTATATCTAGACAGGTGAAAGAGAGCAAATATTTGTGAATTTAGTGATGGTAATGTCTCTGACAATGAACAATTGATTTGACTTTCTGTAGGTTTATTGAAATATGTGTAATGATGGTTTATCTGTTAAACATATTTACATTGATATATGTTGCTGACAAAATATACAACATAGTTTAATAATAAGTCTCTCTAAGGAAGCATATGTGTTCTAATCATATTTATAGGAATTAGAAACTTCCTCTGATTTCAAAGACTAAAGAACAAGATGTACATTCCTGGAATTTTGTGTTTACACTTTTACATGTCTATGTATACTGCTTTTAAAGTTTTTCATGGTTTCACTATATTTTAGCTCATATGTACTTTAGTAACCCCGTTAAAAAAGAAATGGAGACAGAGAGCATGAAAACTGGACAATTTAATGTCTTTAATTACTTAGTAAATCAATTAATTATTACTGTGATGTGCTTAGGTTTCTGCCAAATAGAAATCGCTTTGCCTGAGTTACCTATAACTGTTGGATTACTATGTGGTTTGAGAAAAACTACAGAAATTTGTAAAGTCAAGTGAATGTGGTATTGTCTAGACATAATTTAATATTATCATTACATAACAAAACAAGGCTAACAAGTTTTATGCTTTTTTTTGCTGAATTTACAGTGTTACAAACATTTGTAGATATAAATACAATGTGGAGCCTAATAGTGATAGACAGACAATATCATTATTTCAATTTTTAGCTATGTGTTTTGTTTAAACAAAAGAAAATAAGAACTGTAAGAATTGTTGTATCATTTTCAATAGTATGACAATATCACTATCAAGTTTTGATGATGCTTCCATTTCAAAAAATAAAATTAGAATTGTTTGAAGTATTTTTTGTCATCACAGAATGTTAAAAGCAACAGAGCATGTATACATGACAAATTTTTTTTTTTGTCCTGGGGATTGAACTCATGACCTTGCGCTTACCAGTCAAGCACTTAAGCCATTGAGCTAAATCCCCAGCCCAAAGATGTAGACAAATTGTTATTATTATTATTATTATTATTTTTTTTTTTGGTACCGGGAATCGAACTAATGACCTCACGCTTGCCAGGCAGGCACTTAAGCCTCTGAGCTAAATCCCCAGCCCTATACATGACAAATTAAAAAGTTCTTTCAAAATACCTTCTTGTGCAATATAGTATATGTGTGATGTGTGAAAGTCTTATTTTTAAATGTGAAATGTGGGTATTGCCAGTGTAGATGGTCCCACAAGCTATTCAAAGTGAAAATTTCCTGCTCTAAATTAAGAGAAACATTCATTTAAACATCCTGGAATATTTACCAAAATAATTGTAATTTCCAATTCCAAATATGAAGAATTATCTAAACCCAAGATACTCAGCAAATGAACATCAGTTCTGCTTATGAGACATTCACAGATAACCCAACTAATTTATTTAAGTAGTCTGACAGACAGGGTACAGAATTATCACCTCTAATTAGTTCATCAGCAGTACAATGGAAGAATTTAGTTCATACTAATAATTTCTTTTTCTTCTTCTCCTTCTTCTTCTCTTCCTCTTTTTCCTTCTCCTTCTTCTCCTTCTCCTTATCCTCTTCCTTCTTCTTCTTCTCTTCCTCTTCATTCTTCTATTTCTATTCCTCCTTCCTTTTTTCTTTCTTTCTTTCTTTCTTTCTTTCTTTCTTTCTTTCTTTCTTTCTTTCCTTTTATTTCTCCTCTTTCTTTCTTTTTATTTTTCTTTCTATAAACTTGGACACCATTATAATGCAAGTTTTTCTTCAAGTGGTGTTTGATTTCAAAATTAACAAAGTGTAATTCAAATATCTGATGTTAGTGCACCACAGCAGGTGAGAAGTGAAACTTTATCTCAATAATTCACTAGATTTCAATTAAGTTTTATGAGCCCTTATTTTAAAATTATTCAACATTTCACAACATAGTGTTCAGATAAGTCAGTGAAAAAAATTAGATCTCCAACACTTCAGATATTGGAATAACCACGATGCAGTAGACCAGACAAATATTAAAGAAATGAAAAGGACTGATGAACATTGTAAAATAGAAACATAAGTTGAAATTATATATTTTTAAAAAAGTGGATGAGTTCTAGTTTTACTGTGATGAAGCCCACACCTCATGTTACTTTTGGCAAAATATTCTGATAAATATTTCATAAGAATCTACTTGAGGACTTAAAAGTAAAATCAGACCATTGTGAAAAAAACTGAACACATGTGGATATGTCCTACACAGCTGTCCATTTCCCATTTCTTTTCTCTCACAGATTTCTTTTTCTCTCATGAGCTGTCCTGACACAGGTAATCCAATTCATGTTCTTCTGAGCAAAGGAAAAACCTAAAGTGCCTATGGGTGCCTAAGGGTCTATAAGTGAGTCACAAAGAGCAGGCAGTCTGAGAAGCCTTTCCCAAGGCTGTGTATGTGTAAACTCAACTCAGGTGTCAGCATTAATGGGGATTTCCATGGGCCAGCTCTAAACAAACTGATCTTGAACAAATACAAGACTCAAAAACAAAAATAACCATCTGCACCTAGCAATGTAGAGTTTCTTCTAAAACAAGAACATACTTTGAACACAGGAGCAAGATTTAACAACACAGTGCATACAAGGTCCACAACTGTGATTCCAAATTACTCAATGAATAGAGAAATAGGAAGAGTGGACCAATTCTTAGAATCAAGACAGCCAGTAGATGCCAAACCCAGGATATTACCAAAACTGAAAGTGTCTTAACTGATTTCATGAAGTGTGATAAAAATATATGATGGATATTTAAATTTTAAAATATTTGAGTTTACAACACACATTATTCTTCCTTAAATTTTTATATTATTAGTACATGTTTGTATTACATGAAGTTTACATTCACTTTAAGGAGTAGGTGTGTGCATATAGCACATCTTGATTCTTTTTAAATCCTCTTTTCCTCCTTACCCACCTCTTTCTATCTCTAAATCTTTTTCAATACTATTTATATTGTTTTAGTTTGTGTTTAAAACATAATTTTTACATTCAATGTGAGCATTTGGTACATGTACATGACATTTCTTATGTGTTTTTACTTCCACTTCCCTCCCCTGTCCTCTCACCTTTCTTCTCCTAGAACTATTCCCTTTGTAAAAAGTTCAAACTGCCTGTTTTTTTTCTATCAGTCTTTTATTTTGCTCTTTATTTGTTACTCAAGAGAATAACATTGTGTGTCTTATTTATTTCACGTCACATTGTATTTTCTAGGTGGATACATTTTCTTGCAGGTGTCTCAAATTTATTCTTCCTCATATGAGTAGTATTCCTTCATGTATAGATACCACTTTTTTTGTGGATTCATCTGTTGATGGGCACAGAGACTGCTTCCAGGATCTAGCTATTATGAATTGTGCTGCTGTAAACCTTTTTTTTTTCATATATTTAGTGTCATATGATACCTTTTGTGCTTTTGGAAAGTTGTCTAGAAGTGCAATAGCTAGGTCAAATAGAATTTCTACTTACAATTCTTTGAGAAAAGCCCATATAGCTTTCCATGTTGGTTGTACTAGTTTGCATTCCCACCCACTGTATGAGTATTTCCTTTCATTAAAGCCTCGCGAACATTTTCTGTTATTTGATTTCTTGATGATTTCTATTCTTTCAGGTGTTAAATGAAATTTCAGAATTGTTTAATTAATATTTCTCAAATTGCTGGAGATATTGAACATATTTTCATATGTTTTTGACCATTTGTACTTCTGAGAAGCGTCTGTTCATTTCACTTCTTCATTTCTTGATTGGCTCTTGTATTATAATAGTATAATTTTTTTGAGTTCTTTATATGTTCAAGATGTTAGTCATCTGTCTGAAGAACAGATAGGAAAATATTTCCTTTAGTAGGCTGTCTTTTCACAGTACTGTTTGTTTCCTTTGCTGTGTAGAAGCTTTGCAATTTGATAAAATCACATTTATTGATTCTTTGTTTTATTTCCTGTGCAACTGTAATTCTATACAGAAAGTCCTTGCCTACAACTATGCTTTCAAGACTTGTATCTACTTTATCTTCCAGTAGACTCAGTGCTTCAGGTTTCACATTGAGATATTAGGTCCAGTTTTATTTTGGTTTAATACATTTTCAGGTGTATAGATCTTGACCAAACCTTATATCTGTAGATAGTTGATTTTCTCAGAATGGTTTATTAAAAGGGGATATTTCTTCCTGTGTGTTTTTGGTTGCTTTTTCCAAGACAAATAACTGAATGTGCTTGGGGATCTTTCTGAATTTCCTATTCTGTTCCACTGATCCACATATCTATTTTCATATCACTACTATGCTGGTTTATATTATCACTGTTGCTTTGCACTATAACTTGAAATGAGGAATTGTTATGCCTTCAGCCTTGCTCCTGTGGCCAGGCATTGCATTTGTGTTCTCAGTCTCTTCTCATTCCATATTAAATTTAGGATTGTTTTCTTTAGTTCTGTGAGGAATATTGCTGCTGTTTTCGTTCAGACTGTGTTAAATCTGTGTATCAGTTATGGAAGGATAGTTATTTTATCTATATTTCTCTACCTGTCTAGGAAAAAGAGGTGTTTGTATTATTTGGTGCTTTTGGTCCTTCAAAAATGTAATTTGAGCCTGTTTATGCTTTGTTTTGGAAAGCACTCTACATAATTAGATTATACATTCCTGTATTTTCAATCTTTTATTTTTGTTTTTTTCAAGCTCAGCTGTGTTTATATAGCTAAAGCCTGTTAGAATATGGGTTAACACCTTCAATTGCATAGGGATCTGTACACCCACAGTAGTAGAGAATGCCTTCTCCGAATGTCTTCTCTGGAATTCTCTTGAACACTGTCCAACCTCCAGGATCATGAGGGACTTTTTTCACCTCATAAGCACATGATTTCCTGTTGCTACTCTCTGGCTAGTTTGTAAGATGAAAAAAAAAATCCATGAAAGAAAAGAAATGGAAAATTAATACCTATATAAAGCACATCTCCATATAGTGTCTCTTGTGAAGAACATCTCACCATTCTTTACTTTTCAAGGTCCTCAGATAGACACATAGAAAATTTTAAGAAAAATTTTTGGTGAAAGTATCCTGAAGAATGATTCATTATAGTGGAACTAGCATTTAACCACTGTTTTGTGAAAAACTGGTTTTAAAATATGCACTTCAATTTCTAATTTTATGCATCCTTTTTATTTATTTAATACTTTTTATGTTTTTAACATATGTGGTTATACCAATATCTGTAGAATTCAAGGCCTCATTTTTTTTCAATGACTTCTACTGACATTATGTTATGGAATGTATAACTTGAAAAAACCCATTCATATATTATTTACAAAAATTCAGCAAACTATTAGTATGAATTTTCAGTTTTCCTCTTCCTCATTCTGGAGAACTATAATCAGATATTTGAATCACACCTTTCTTAAATTTGAAATCAAACTGGCCTTAAAGGAAAATTTACATTGCCACCACAGGAAAGTTAGAGAGTTCCTTTTCCTACCTCTTTTGGTACTTGTCACGCCATGCATTTGTCTCCATGAACCTCTAATGTGGATCCTCAGTTCCACCACCCAGATCCTGATGAACTAATCAGGGGTCAGAAGTCTTTTACCCTGTTCTGAAAGATTGTGTAAATAAATTTCTTAGATTATCTCTGAATGTCACAGTGGCAGCATAGCAGTTGATTTCATTATCTCCTGGTTTTAAAAAATTGTTCATATTTGGATGCTTGAATTAAATTTAATTTTGTAAACATTGATAGGGTTTTAAGTCAATGTTTGTCACAATTTGCCAGAATTACATGCAGGAGGCTTTCATATTATCTAGTTTTGTAATACCACCCACAGAAACACTATCCACATGATACATGTTTAAGAAAAGGTTCCTGGAGTCACGTCATGTAATTGTGTACTGCAGAAAAGAAAGTTTTTTTGTGAGAAATTTTGAATTCAGCATGCGTATGTTCTTGCTTATACATGAATTGTAATTCTAAAAAAAGAGCTGAGTCAAATAGAATTTCTAAATTTAATTATTTCAGAATTAATGTTCTGTTGATACAATAGTACTGTTGATTTTATTTCCAAATAGAAAATGACATTAAAATTTCATATATAAGTTATAATACTACAAAAATTATACAAGAATAATTGTAAATATTGGTTATCTGGTTTCAAAAACAAAGATAAATGGTAAGACTTTCAACTTATGTTATATTCTGCCTATCACTACCTTTGTTTTTTATTTATATAAAATCTATTTTTAAAAAACTATATAAGCATATAAGGGAACAAAAACAAAACTTGTTATGCTTCTTTTTTACATATCATTTTTGCTAAATCATGTCTAGAGAATGAAGTCATACAGTATTACTTTATGGAATTTGTTTATTCCCATACAAAGAAAGGGTTACAATTATACCACACAAAATTATTTATATGATCCAAACACTAAAATACTTCATGTGTAATACAATGTTTGAAAAGTCATCCAGTTATTTATCTGAGATTTCTATTCTTTTAAAATTTTTTTGAGAAATAAGATTTTTGAGGTGTAACTGAAATAAAATGTATAGCTGCAACATACAATCCAATAAGTATCACCATAAAGAACACAAATGAAACTGTGAATACAATAACATGACAGTTTCTTCTGCACATTTGTAATGCTTCCTACTATTTGGTCTATTCTCAAAATCCAGTGACATACATAATGTTCTTTAGAATTTGAAAGCACAGAAGATTTCAGTTCTTAAAACCAACATTAAAATTAGAAACCTGTGCTTCCTCAGGGACATATACTGTTAAATCACCTAGTATATTCTTATCAGGAACATGTATCAAGAAAATATGTTTAAAAGAAAAACCATAGTTACGTATATTTCAATATTCAACAGCATTTTGAAGTACTTGGTCATTATCAGAGAAATTATCCATTATTAAAGAAAAGATAACTTACTGTTTCTCCTCAATACAAAAATGAAGTGCTTGATCATTCATCTTTCAGGACTGAAGAGAACCAAAGCACTGCCTGTAGCATAGCCATTGTCAACCAGCATCAGAACCCAATGATGAAGTGGGCAAGTGTTTTACACAAGTGAGGATGTGGGCCGGATAACACCAATCAAACTGCACAAAGCAGTAAAGAGGGTGATGGCTTGGAGGATACTCAGCAGGCAGGTGGTACAGATGAGGCGGTCCCACACTAACTTAATCAAATAGATAACAGATGTACATGTGACATCACCCCTCCAATTCTGATAGCTGAAAGTGTCTATAGCTAAGAAAATCACACTTAGGAGCATTACTAAGTGAATAAAGGCCAGGTAACCAGAACAGTAGATTGAGGCCTGTGCTCCAAAAGGAATGAGTGACCTTGAAACAAAAGCTGTATTGTGTGGTCAATGATCCCAATGTGGATTTCAAAGAAAGCCATGTGCTTCATGCAAATGAGAGGAGGAAATCTGATTTTATTCATCTCTGTAGGAGAAGAGGCATAGAAAATATACCTGAGTAGACAAATTTAGAAAATTTCTGATGATAAAAATTAATTCTTCATCAATTTCAACCAAAACTGTACCTTCATCAACACACACAGATTCCCCCCAGTGTGTCATTTTCCCACACATGTTCTCATGGACACCTCACATCCTCCATATTTCCGGGTTTTCTCTCTGTGCCACCAGTTCCTAATCATGACTAGGTTCTGAGTCTCCATAGCTCCCACCTACCTCCATAAGCTAGATGTGTTATGGAAAGTATTTTCAAATATTTGTGTCATTTTTAATTTTCAAACTTCAGTGTTTTATTTGCCTTTTTATCTGTATTCAATTAATCAGTAAGTTAAGGTTTTACCACAAGATATACGCAGAAATAATAAGAATATTTTAATCAAAGTATCTAGCTCTCTCAGTCACTTATGGATCACATACTGACATAAAATAGAGAAGTTGAAATTGCCTTGTATTTTTGAACATAAATGACATACAACTATTAAATTAAAAACTATTTGCTGTAAATTACAAGACATATCCTAGTAATTTGTAAGGAAATGATGTGACTAGACATATGAAACTTCATAAAATAATGTGCTAAAAGAATGGGATGAACTAAAAGACTGAGTTACAAATTTGAGTTTTCAAGTGATTTCTCTGAAAGCAATGTATGATTTAATTGTATTTCAAACATTTTATTTTTAACCAATATAAAACTTTAAAAAAATGCTCAAGGATAACTTTAAATACTTTTAACAAATGAAAGGATAGTACTACATCATTTTCAACATTACTTAAGGGAATGCTTCTGCAAAGTGAAGTAACAAATGCATGGTAGTGATATGCAGATTTTGTAGGCTTACATAGCACTAAAAGTTGTTTTCTTTTCCCAGATCATTAATCTAGAAAAGAGAAAGAATTGGAGGCAGTAGTACATACTCAATCATATTAACTCCCACAAAACACTCCAAAAGATAACAAAAATATGATCATCTGTCTTCAAATCATATAGCTCTCACAAATATACATTAGTGAATTACATATTCCAAAAATATTTGTACTGTGTTTGTATATGATGTAAATATAGGCACATAGCTACTTCTGTAGTAAGATCTTACTTTATAAAGAATTATATACTGGAGAATGTTAATACTTCATGAAAACAAAACAAAAGTAATCCTACCATAACACTCCTGTTTTATCCAGCTCACTAGACAGTTGAGGACCTCATGAGACACAATAGGAAGTCTCTCCCTCAGCAGAATGATTTAGGAGACTCTGCTAGTAATGCAGATCTTAGGACTGATAATGTTGTTACAGTACTTAGGAAGCTTAATGTGGCAAACACAAAAATCTCATTTAGAGCACAAGAGATGAGCTGTCTTCAGAGAGATTATTGGTAAATGATAAACAAATAATTCACAAGGATAGTAACTCCTAAGAAAAGCCCTAAGGAGTTCTTATGCAGAAGGCCACTGGAAATGAGGTAGGGAAAGTCATTTGACAGTATGGGGATAAACTAAACACACAGGAAGGAGGAAATATTAAAAGTAAACCTGTGCATTCTTTTTACTGGTACTCTTTAGGAGCTCTCATAACTTAAGAAAAACCTACCTTAAACTCACAGAAATGTAATACAGTGTATATCCTCATTAATACCATGATCCAGAACAAATACCCTGACATATGGTGTTTATTCTGCAATTTCTGAGACAATGGACCATCTTGTGGTAGATATTGTCATTAAATGGGCAACAATCAGGAAGAAAGCTCAGGTCCGTGTACTGGAACCAGT
>PVJX010036616.1:0-17496 GCA_004027295.1 Dolichotis patagonum
ACCACTAGGGTGGACTGAAACAAGACCCAACTACATATTATCTATAAGAAACTCACATTAAACATAAAGATAGAGCGAAACAGGATAACGGTGAACATGCTGTGCTGACAATGACGAAAGGCGGAGTTGTCACACCCATTTGACAGAGCAGGTTCATGGCGAGCAGCGGGAAGCACTGTCTGACACAGAGGGGCCGCTCCCCAGAAAGACACAGCTCTGTGATGTGCAGGCCCCTAACGAGGTGCATCAAAACACACCAGGCAAATAAAAAAAGGACACAAGGACAAGAGATGCCCCTACTCCCACAGGAGGACCCTTCAACACCTGAAGCAGAGGCAGCAGGCAGGAATCAGCGAGGATGCAATGGAACTGAAGTAAAGGACGTCAAAACAGATGCTGTTTCATGAAAAATAAGCAATTCGTTTATCCATGATGATACATTAATTAGACTGACTTTAAAGGATAAAACTTAAAAGTCAAGTTTAAAGCACAGAGCATGAATAAATGGCAGCAAAACTGAACCACAAAGTGCTCTACTAGACTCTTAAAAAAAGTGATTCACAGACAGGTGTAGCAGCACATTCCTGTAACTCCAGCGCTCCAGGAGGCTCAAGCAAGAGGAACACAAGTTGAAGGCCAGCCTGGGCAATATAGTGACTTAACAAGATCCTGTCTCAAAACACAAAATCCACAGGGGTGATCCCGGGGCGCCCTGCAGCGTGCAAAGGCCACCTGGGGTTAGGGATAGGAAAAGGAGGCGCCAACACCAGCCAGTTTCTTCCAGCGTACCTGCACAGCCCCTGCTGGCCGCTGCAAGCCTGGCTGTCACGCCTGCCTAAGCCAATCTACGATAGATATACTGAGGCCGTTTTGCAGATGCCGCACTCTCCCCGCCCAGCTGCTGGTGAGGTCACCCCCCTTCGAGGGCGACGCCCAGCCTGGTGCCCCCTCCTGGCCAGGGTGAGCCCATCATGTGTCTTTTTATATTTCCTCTTTAAGCTGGATGGGCTGTGCTTTCTATTTCTTTCTAGTAGCTTGGAGGTTCTGTCCATCGCTCGTTCCTTTTGATCCCTGCCCTCCTGACCTCTCTGCTGAGGCGCCCAGAGCCGCACCGCTGTGCTCAGGTTACACCCTCCCTCAGCGCTGGCGAGGGGCGCGAGGGCACTGCCTGGTCCTGCCGCTGTGACAGCAGGGCCCCGGACCACAGGTCAGTGGGAAGGAGTAAGAGAAGAATGAAGATTATTCTGCTGGAGACAGAGGAAAGCATCTCAAGTGCAAATATTTATGGTTATTGTGGGGAGAAAAGCTTGGCTAGGACAGTAGGCACAGTGCCCTAAATTTAACCTGCAAACAGAAAAACCCCACGAGCGTCATGACCACAACACAGATGGTAACGGTGACTGCCACTCTCACGGGGTCCCCCCATGGCACTGCGCTAAGCCCTTCAGGTGTATTCCGTTTAACAGCCAAAGCAATCCTGCAAGGGCACATGGGAAGAAAACGAGGTTTACGAGATGATAAATCACCTTCCCAAGGCTAAACTAAAGCAGAGGGGCTGAAATCTGCCCTTCAATCACAGGGTAACGTGTGGGAGCTGAGGAAAATGATTAGGACGGCCTGAAGGCCTGCCTCTCTTCAGGCAGAGGCCCTGAAGTCGCTTCTCACAAACACTTGTGAAGTTAAAGCAAGGCTCGGTGCTCACAGGGCCCTGCACTGCGCGGGGGAGGTCGTAGGGAACCCTGCCCACCAGCCCAGAAAGGAGGGCCAGCTCCAAAGAGGACACAGCACCACAGGGGGCCCTGGACAGGGAAGACGCTCTGGGGGAGGGAGGCCAAGGAAGCAGGTGCAGCGGGCACACACGCTCAGGAACACACAGGGCACTGGGCAGCCTCGCCGGAGAAGGCTGGGCAGGAAGGGCCCTGGGGGGCGGGGAGGGCTTCCAAAAGCACTGCACATGTGGCACCCACAACTGAGTCTGAGGACACCCACAGAGCAGTCCTTCCTGCCTGACCAGCCAGAGGCAGGACACCTCGGCCTCACCTGCTATACTGGAAGCTCGCTCGCATCCCTAGCAAGGTGAGGCTTCCAAAAGTACCGGGTTGCCGGCTTCCACGTGACCCAGAAGCCCTGCACAGCGGCTCTGCCAGCTCTGCTGGAACAGGCCGCTCCAACACTGTAGTCCGCAGCCCCGAATTTCCACAGATAAACGTGCTAAGAACCTTTCCCCATCACAGAAATCCAAAACCATGGTGAAGTGCGGCACATGGCACACCGATGGTTCCGCAAACAACATGTAATTTGAGGATTTGATGACAAGGCCACCCCTGCCATCATCACCGAAAACTCAGAGTCCCTCCTGTCTCCACGCCCTCCCATCGTGCCCTGTTACTCAGGCTGATCTCAGATTCACAGACTCAAGAGACCCTCCTGCCTCAGCTCTACCCCAACCCCTACCCCTATCCCCCCGCTGGGAATAAAGGCATGCCTGGCTCTTCCAGAGTTTTCTAAGAAAATTTTACTACTGTTTTTCTGCAAAGAATTCTGCTGATTTGGTTCCAGAAACAAGGAATCTCTAGAACCCTTTGATTGATCTGAAGAAATAGGAAGAAAACTATTATTTACTAAAGTTACAGAATGAAGTTTGATAAGTACACCAATGTTGGTTCCAGTTAAAAATATGCTACATACGCACTTAGAAATTTCCAATTTTCAAAACACCTATATATATATATATATATTATAATCAACATAGAGCTGAGGAACAGTGGTACATGCCAGCTCGTCAGGAGACTTATGCAAGGAAACCATGAGTTCCAAACATCACTTCAAAAAAGAGAATTCTTCATTTAAAAAACTTTTAAAAAAGGAAATTCAACTTAGTCACCATAGTAAAATGGTATTAAAATGATCATATCATTTTTATAAGCATAATAGAATTGAGGAGTAGAACTGTAGCTCAGTAATTTTCCCCAGCACCAAAAAAACAAATAAACAAACCCAAAAAACAGAATTTAACAATATATCAAAATTCTCCCTAGGAATACTAACTATGATCAGAGTAAGCTCAGAAACATCAATGAATAAGAGATTCTTTCACTGGAGAGTTCTTATTCCTTGTAATTTGAGTTTAAAAAATAACATTTGTCTCTATAAAGCACTCTCTAAATCAGACTTACATTTCAATCTCGATGCACAAGGAATTAAGTAAAGAAAGAACGTGGATATCATTTCTAAAAACCTTGGTATTAAATTCAGTGAAAATAAGAGAACACAACTGAGCCCAGTCATAGTGGGTCCCAGTGGAAACCGCAGGGAACCACAGGCTCTGGTCCCACCCTCCTGGCTAAGTGACGGGCACTGAGACAAACAACCACACCGACAGCCGGCCAGAGAAGCCCGTGGGTGAGGAGAAAGAAGCCTTCCACTTGGTAAGAACCAGTGTGATGGTTCAGTGAGATTTTGAGATGCTCTGTGGGAATGTCCAAGGGAGAAATACTGCTTTCTCGAGTTAAATAAAGGTAAAGCAGCAGGGAAAGACAGTGGGATCTATCTGCCTCTTAGGTAATTATAAAGTGCTAAAAACGAGGAAGACTCATCTCTGCCTCCAGGCCACAAAGAAATCTACCGTGACTTCTCCAGCCAGCAGTGAGAACACAGCCCTAGCCAAACGCCCCTGTGGGCAGGAAGTCAGTTTCCTTAATGGCGAGGACTGGCAGCAGAGGTCAGGGAAATCATGATCCACAGCAATCAAGGCTGGACAAAGACAGTGCAACTCTGTCACCACCCTGGACCAGCAGCAAAGTGAGTCAATCACGGGTTTGAATGCAGATAGGAAGGGAGATAAAGAGAGGTGGCAACCAGCTAACTGAGCCCAACCAGAACGGCTGAGGCCAACTCTTAGGACGGCAAACACACATCCACGTGGAACCCGTCACTCAGCTTTGCTGTGGGGAGCACCGTACAGTAGATGATGAAATGTTGGGAAATGCTTTCCAGGTCTCGACCAGAGAGGCAAAGTCCTAACAAGGAGGACAGAGTGGCCGGGGAGTTAGCTCAGCGGCGTAAGCGCTTGCCAGGTCGTGCGTTCCATCCCGGTACCAAAAAAAAAAAAAAAAAGACGAAGGACAGAGTGGCAGCTGAGAAAAGGAATTCGGGCGGGTTTCTCCTACCCGAGAGGATTATCCAGCCCTCTCCTTGGTGTCCAGCCCGGCTATCTTAGTGTCCACAATAGCCTGCTGTTTCTCAGGCCGGGCCTGCGCTTTCATCTCTGCTCTCTCCCTTTTTCTATTTACTCAGCCCAAGCTTTGCAGAGCCAATTTCTCTTCTACTCTTCTGCTTTCTCAAATAAACTTTGCCACTGATTTTTGCTCTTTTCATCCAATTCTTTCTTTGAGACAAGAACTGGGAATCCAACTCTGGAAGGACAGGTACGCACTCCCAAACCTGGCAATGTTTATTTAGACGGAGAGCTGATTTTCAGAAGCAAGCTCCCCAGCAAGGGAACCCCTAGGCTTCACACTGAGCAACATTCCCAGTCCTCTCTATGTCTTATTTTATGGCAGGGTCTCACTAAGTCACTAACTGCACAGACTGTGCTTGACCGCATGTTCTTCCCGCCTCAGCTTCCCAGAGCGCGGAGATTACCAGGGTGTAGCGGCAAGAACACTGCCTTGTTTTACCTCTTCCTGTTCATCAGTAGTCACCTCACCCTTCCTGTTGTCCTGTTGCCTCTCCACTCCACCGACAACCCGTTCTTTTATTATATATTTAAAATGCATTTTTCCTTTTAGTTTTAAGTATTTTTTACTCTTAAAAATAGCTGAGCAGGAACTATCACAAAGAGTCAACAGGAACTATCATAAAGAATCAACAGCTGAGATCTTATCCTATTGAAAAGGTTTTGTACAGCAAGAGAAACTACCAACACAGTGAAGAAACAACCCACAATGTGGGAGAAAATGTTTGCCAAAAGATTACTATCAAGAACATATAAAGAGTCCTCCCAGACTTAAAGACCCAATCCAAGAACAGGCATCTAGGATGAATACACACTTCTCAGATGAAGACATACAAACAGCAAATAAATATGTGAAAATATGTGAAAAAATGTTCAGCATCACTGGTCATTCAAGAGATGCAAATTAAAACAACACTGAGATTCCACCTCACCTCAGACAGAATGGCTATTATCACAAAATCAACCAATAACAAATGTTGGGGGGTCTGTGGGAAAAAAGGAACACTTCCCCACTGTTGGTGTGAGTGTAGATTGGTGTAACCACTGTAGAAATTAGTGTGGAGATTCCCCCAAAAGCTAGGACTAGAGTTCCCATTCCATCCAGCTATTCCCCTTCTGGGTATCTTCCCAGAAGAATTAAAAATATCATACCACAGCAATATATGTGCACCCATGTTTATAGCAGCAAAATTTGTAACAGCTAGATCTTGGAAACAACCTAAACATCCATCAACTGAGGAATGGATAAAAATGATGTATTTTTCTACAATGGAGTACTACTCAACCATAAAGCAGGTTAAACTGGATTTTTATAGGTAAATGGATGCAACTTGAGACCATACTCATCAGTGAAATACATCAGACATGCATATGCAAACATCACATAACCTCACTAGTGTGAGGTGAAAAAAACAATGTGTGTGTATGTATGCTTGTGTGATAGTTAAGATAGTTATACTAGTGGTTTCTCTGAGTTTATTGAAGAGAAAGATTTGTGCTGGTATTATCTGCACAATTGAATGTCGATGTCTTATGCTCTGGGTGATTGATTTGGGGATGGCAATGTGCACTGTATGTACCATCACTGCCCTGACTGTTACGTTTTGAAATTTGTTTCTTTCTCTTTGAAATAAAATGGATTTGGGGGGAAAAAAGTAGTTGGAAGCCAGTATGGGTAGCACATGCCTGTAACTTCAGTACTTGAGAGACTGAGGTGGGATTGGCATGAGTCCAAGACCAGGCTGACCTACATAATGAATTCAAGACCAGCCTGAACAACGTACCAAGACCCTTTGTCAAAAAAAAAAAGGTTGGAAAACAAAGCAAAACAACAAAAAAGTTGTGCCTCGCCCACCCTCAGACCCCTGCCCACGTCACCAGCAAAGCTCTGGCTCCTCGGAAATGGAGTTGTCACATCCTTCCTTCCACCCTGTGGGAGGCAGCAACTGCTTCTCAGTAGCAGTGAGGCCCCCCCCAAAGGGCAGGTGTTTTACATTTCCCTGAATAAGCTCCTAAAAGACTGAGTTAAAAATCAAGCTACTAAAAAGTTTCGGTGTAATTGGCCAAGTTATAACAATTTTGGCATCTCCCCCAAAATGACGAGAGTGGAATAAAACACAATGAATCCATGAAACTCCTAAATTGAGAATGACACTTTCAACAGAGACAGCCAAAACATAATCATCGGGCATCATTTCTGGAAACTATTAAGTCCTTACTTTGAAAATTGGTAATTTAAAAGAATTGTTCATGCCAGGACTATCAAAGGGTGGTTAAGCCATTAGCTGAACAACTGATGGGGAACTAGATGCCACCACCACCATGCAAATTACTTCCGAGCGAAGAGGGGAAATCCTAAGTAGAATTCCCAGATCAGGCTGGTTTCACTCCATCTTAAGGGTCAATCTTAGCACAACCAGTGGAGCGGAAGGCTGGTGACTGATATTGTTTTGTGTTCTGATATCAAAGTACACACTGTCACCTCTGATTGTCCTTGCTCAAAATGGAAAATGTTTAAGACGAGTCTTCAGATATAGCGTCCAGCTTACAGACACGGCACCAAGAAAGAACCAGTGAGATGATAGCACTGGAAAGTAACCAGAAACCCAGAAGGTCCTTTAAGACAAATGACAGTCTCTTCAACAACAGCCCGAGGAGAAGCTGTGGGAACTGCTTGAGTATATGATTTCACACATCAAACAAAAGTCCTTCTGTGCGAGTCCCAGTGGTTTCTGAATAATTTAAAACACCCAACAGCCTCATTTCACTACGTGAATGCTCTTGAAATTTTGAGAATATATCGTAATGAGGAAAACACAATACTGAACTCTACTTCCCAATGATGTCTTAATGTGAGAAAACACCAAAGTAAATGAAATATGATTCATTATTGGAAGAACAAAGACAATGTTCCTAAAGCATTAAGAATAAAATCCAGTACTGTAGGAGTAGATTAATCAAATGTAAAGCGATGCCCTTTGGGGCAAACACAGGAGTGAGTAGCAACGTTTCTTAACTGACAATTACTCCACATTGCTTTAACTTTTTACACCATGTGAATGTATCGTCTGTTCAAAAAAAAACTATTTCAAATAAAATCACTTCATAATTTTCATAGCTAAAAGAATGACTTTCCCTCTTTTGTAGAGAATCTAATGCTAATACTTGAAGGAAAAGTGAGCTGCTTAAGGGTTCCCCAGTTTTTTAGCCCCACTCTTCGGCAGTTTTAAAACACGTTCATTTATCCTCCTACTTCTAAGCAGGCTCTTTTCTTTTTAGGCAGACGTTTAAGAGCCTGAAGTAAAGCTGAAGTATTTAACATAAAAGCAGAAAAGTACCTGGGGTTAGCGTGAAGAAAAGCTTGACTCAAGGAAAGCCCCCTCTATTTTTCATCTGTGTCGAATCACACATTTAAATCTTCACTTGAAAGTCATGAATTTAACAAGGGTTTATAAATCTTCATTTTGCTCTAATCTTCTAACCTCAAACCCAAACTATTATATTTTCCCTTTCTTAATCATCCATTACTTTTGCTTCTCTGCCCACACTTGTCAATCAAGATTATTAAAACTTTAAAATCAAATTCAATCATACACTGGGCAAGCTACACAAAATAGATGTTTAAACCTCCAATTCATACTGTCCTTCCTGAGACCAGTACAGATGTGCAGGCCCAACAAACTGAGCAGACTTCTCAAGGAGGAAGAGAGACCAGGAACCCAGAGCTGACCGCTGACAGCACAGGTGCTCACCAGCAGGAGACAAGGGGGCTGGAGAGGGGAGCAGACCTGAGTCTGCCTGCAGGAAAGTGTGAGGAAGGCAACGCATCGGAGCAGCAGGTAGGTACGCTCCACTACTGCTCCTCTGTGGGCCCTCTTCAGCGAATGTCAGCGCTCCCTCCAAACACTCACTCATCTTTTAGAAGGTTCTAGAGAATCAGTGTCTCAAGTGAACTGTAGATGTTCATCAGAGAAATGTGCATATGCATGTATCTGTTTACTGCTAAAGAAGAGCAAATTATGAGGAAGGAGATCCTTTAACACCTTGGGTAAACGGCTTGGTCTTACAGGCAGCTGTGACCCCTAGGCCTTGCAGCCGGAAGTGGCCAACAGTGGTGAGCCACCGGCAGGCCAGAGGCAGGGCCCCTCCTCCCCTGGGAACCTTGGTACGCTAAACTTCTGTCTTGCAGAAGGTATTCCTCACCGGTCACCAGAGGTCCTCTGAGAGCATCCTGCAACTCGTGTGCTTATTCACTGTATTCCCGATGAGCATTTAAAAGAAAGAACTGGCCTCTCCCTCAAAAGACTTGAGAGAGCATTTAAAACAAACCCCGGAGTGGATCATTCCCCAGAAGGCGGTCCACAGAGGGACAGCTCCACGGGAGAACATTCCGTGACGGCTACTGGTGCCGCCATCACCTCCCTGGCCCACAAGCTTAAATAGCACATGGTTTCTCGCGTATGAGAAACCCAAAATATAAATAAAGAGCCACACAGAAGATACATAATGGGTAGCAGGAGAGAGAGCTTTTGCAAATGAAAAGAGGTCCAAGAGACACGGGAAGGTGGGAAGAAGCAGAGGAAAAGGGGATGAGAGAAGAATGAACATGTGTTACGTATGTGCACCAGTTCTACACAAGGACTGAGAACATTGTGCACTGCAAACACTGACTAATGAGACTAACAACTGGCGGGGGCAGCAGGATATGAAAATCTGCAACCATGAAATACCCTTATGAGATGCTGAATTTGGGATACATGTGTAAAAATCAGCAGCTCATCAAACCTCGTTACCTAAAGGTAATACCATGATGCTTTGTAAGCGAGGTTGGTTTGGGGAACAGTAATGGACAGAGGCCAAAGAGAGGAAAATAAATGAATATTAAGTGGTCAAGCTCTTCAACACATTCGCTGAGGACACTTCATCCTACTGGTGCAGAAAAGGATATTTAAAGTTAGAGTTTTATGCTTTTACAACAAATGACAAAAAAACAGATTCTGATTTCAGAGAGGAATCTATTACCCTTTACTTAATGCTTCAATAGTGTACCGTAACAAAAACACTAAAGCCTAACAACAATCAAATAACTAAGAAAAGATTTTTAAAAACCAAATCAAGCATAACTCTTAAAAACTAGCTACGGGAGAAAAATGTTAACGAATTGTTCAAGGGCAGGATTTTGAGAATTTTAAAAAATTCTATTTGGCATATAAACTTGTGAGGGACATAAACTTTGAACAGGATTCTTATTTCTTGGGTTTGCAAGTAAATATAAAAATAACAGAAGTAGGGTATGTTTGGGGAGAAAAATGTGTATCTACTAAAGCTTTAGTAAATGCAGAATATAGAAACTAGACGAGTATATAAATCAACTTCAACTTTTATTTCATTTATATCTTTCCAGACATGCCAGTGTGTTGACAATATGTTCAAATAAAAATAAAAAAACATACAAAAATCCACAGCACCACAGCAAGCACTCATTCCTTCACTGGTTCACCAAGCACTGCTGGAAACCCGCCCAGACCAGCCGGGGCCAAGCAAAGTTTCCAGCAAAGCCCACTGCTAAGGAAACGGCGTGGTGCAGGGAGGACCGGGAGCTACATGCTGGGAGGGGCGGGAGGGGCCGGCTCTGGACACTGAGGCTGTGGTCAGAGCTGCAGGCAGACTCGCACAAGCAGGGGAAGGACGGCCTGTGGGGAGCGGGAGTGTGGCAGCAAGGTCAGAGCACACAACCCAGAGGAAGAGAACTTGGAGCAGGACCTGAGGGCGCCAGCGGCGGGGTGAATCTGGGGCAAACCAGTCCGTAATACGGCACTGCACGGACGGCAGAGGTTGCATAACTAAAGTGCAAAGTGCTCAATAAATATTACCTTTTCTCTTCCGTCTTACATAGGGATTTCGTGAAAAACTTACCTCTCTGCACGAATCACGCCACTGTAGTAGGGGGGATCCCAAGGCATCAGCTCCTACAATGGAATAATTCAGTCATGAAAGCTGCTGAGTGTTTCCTGATTTTATCAGTAACTCAGCCAGCTTAGAAAAGCTGACAAAATTACCACTGTATATCAGCTGCCCATTGTATGCAAACCAGTTTTTGTTAATGGAAGCTAGAGGAATTTTATACAAATCCTAGAAACTCATGGCGTGGCAGACTTCTCTGTCGTCAGTGGGTAGAAAGGTATAAATAAGGCATAAACCTGGAATTTGGAGAAACTGTAAATGCTGTTCTAAAATGAAAATTAACAGAAGCCAACATTAAGGGATGAAGCTATTCATGGTGACATTTCCCCCAAAGTGAACTCCACCTATTAACACACAAAATGCAGGTATGATTACAGTGCTAAAGTTAAGATTAGGGCCCTTTTTAAATCTAAGCAAGAAGCTTAGGATGTATTTTTAAAATGAAAGCAACAATTTAAAATGTAACTAACGCAGAATTAACTCTAATCTTGGCAAAGAAAATACGTCTTAAATCCGTGGGTGAGAATAGCTGTTTCTGATGAGGAGCGAGGAACACTGAGGGAAAGGCAGGCTGGAACAGCTGCGGAGCAACCTCCCCATCCGGGGTGAGGTGAACAGGGAGCTGAGGAACCAGGCCGTGGAGCCGGGATGCTGCAGTTCGTCTTCAGTCCGTGCCAGACTGTACACTGCGTGAGGGTAGGGACTTGGCATCACCCCTGTAACACTCCAGCACCCTGATCAGTGCTCACTGCAGTTTGTATGATACGTTTTTGTTGAATGAATCAACAGCATGCCCAAAGAAGACTGCTAAATATACTTAACCTATCAGGTAGAACAGCTGGCATTAGAGGTGCCACCAGTGAACGTCGGCTGCTCTTCTTTTCGCCATGCCCTTTAAGACTTCAGCTCAGCATTATCCCCTCAAATTACAGGTAGTTCTTTCTCATGTCACATGATTACACTGCTTTCCAGGGACACAAGAGCGCACCACACATGGCCGCTCATTTCCTTCCTCCCCACAGGCACCTAGAAGGCAGACCCTGTGTCCCTGGAGCCCAGCCCTGGGTTCAGCTCCTGAAACACGCTTCCTCCACTGGCCTCCCCCAGTGCTGACAGGGTGCAGCTGGGCTTGGGGCAGCAGAAAGCAACTACGACAGATGACGTGGTCCCTGCAGTAAGGAATGAGTGGTCCAGGTAGTGGAGAGTGACTGAGACCAGCGCATCATGCTTGTGATGGTGTTCTTCGTAAAACAGCCCCCGAGAAGAGTGATAAGACCCCGAAAACTGTATTATATATCTAAGGCATGGGAGCAATAGATTCCCGGGAGGGTGCTTAAATCTGGAAACATCTGGAGGAGGAAAAGCCTACATGAAGTTTTGAGAACTGGAAGCCATTAGTCCAGATGAAGAAGGAAGAGGGGCATTCCTCTGTGCAGCGTGTGAGTGACCGGAAGCTACCTCCTGTACCACATGTGTGAGGCTGGCACAGAAATGTCAGTTCAAGGGGGCTAAAAAAAGCAAAGCAAAGGACACCAGAAAAAAACGTTAAGTGAAAAAAGTCCATGAGCATCACGCACGTATCAGCAGAGAGCAAAGAACACTACCTCAGCCTAAAGGGAGGACAGGACGGGAGGCAGCAGAGGCAAGCAGGGGCCTAGTGGAAGATGCAAAGAAATTAGAAAGGAAATCTGAGAATTACAGAGATTTACCAAAGAATTTTAAAGAAGAGAACGATAAGATCAGATTTGCTTTTTTAGAAAATTCCTCTGATGACCATTCATTCATTCGTTCATTCCCTCATTCAAAGTTCAGGTCAGTGCTAAGCTCCTGCCCTGTGGCCAGCAGTGAGTGGGCGGGCACAGTAAGCAGTCTGAATCCAAGATGGTCTTGAGGGGAGCAGGAACAAAAAGATAAAAGATCAGTTAAGCAACTACAATCAAAATCTGAGTGAGAAATCACAACGACCACGACCCAGACTGTGGAAAGCGGTATGGGAAGACGAGTACCCAGAGCAGTGATGGCGAACCTCTCAGGGCTTTCAGGACACGAACAGCACGCTGCGGCACACATGCCCCTGGTTCGCCGCCACTGGCCTCACCTCCTGGGAAGGCAGCCCTGCAGGACTGAACAGCACTGTCAGCCCGGGGTCTGACGGCGCTCAGGCTGTGCGCGCTGCCGAGCTCCAGCCTCAGCAGGTCGGACAGGGGGCTGGGGACTCTGTGTCTCCACCAAGACTCCAGGCAACGCTGCTGATCTTGCCTGAGGACCCGACAGTGAGAACCACCGGCCCAGACTGAGCGCAGATTCTGGCCGAGGAACAGGCGGGTGCTGGCTCCATTCCCAGAACGGGGACTTCATGAGCAGGTCAGCACCTCACAGACATGCAGAACCACCTGCACCAACACGCTACGCAAAAGGAGGGACAACTTCAAGTCACTCCGGCCTTCACGGAACTAGCTCTCGGTGACATATTTTATTTTTCTTTCTGTTTCTATGTTCACCTAATTAAATTCTGATTTATCATCTAGTCTCCTAAGTCAATCTTCCCACACAGCCAAAGTATGCAGATGGCTGAAACTAGTTACTTTTCTAGGCAGACCTCTGATCATAAACTAGCAGTTTGATCATTCTAATTCTATCAAGTATGGTAATTTACAATCTATTTTCTAGTGGATGTGTCTGGGAAGATGGCAAATATTCTCCAAATATGCAAGGTCTCTTTCCGTGAATCTTCCCTAAGACTATGGCTCCAGCAGCTAGCAAATCAAGAATTATCAGCAACAACAACTACAAAAGGATGGCATATGGCCAGAAATCCCAGAAAAGGGAACATGGTTCTAATATCTGGAAGCTTATCATCTTGAGAGCACCCCAATCACTCGGGCAGCATCCTACACTGTGAAGTCATGCAATCATATATATGACCTTGGGACTGAAAACAATGCACATATATTGGCTGGTGTTGTAGTCAGGGGTTGTGCAAAGAACAATTAAAATCAAGATATGGAATTTATAATATTGTTTTATGATGGTCACCCAGAGTTAAAACAAGAAACTGCAGTAAATCTGTCCACAACACTGAAGAGACAGAATATTTAGCCAAGGGCCTAAATCCCATAGCCATGTCCCACGAGTCCAGATGAAAACCTAGAACTCCTGACAATGCGTCCCACGAGTCCAACTGGAGGTCTACAGCCCACAAGAAGGACTCATGCCAGTCTGTTTTATGGATCTGTGCTGGGAAGGCCTAAAGGTCAGTGGTGAAAGCTAGAAAGTCTATGCCAGCAGGGTAAAGGAGCTGTATTGGTAGGTTGAGGGTTCTACCCTGGAGCCAAGTCACACTCAAAGATCAGAGCTGTCCTCAGCAACAGGGAGGCCCCGAGATCCTCCAATGATAAGCACAGTCAAGTACATGCCAGGAAGCCAGCATGACGAGTTCATCCTGGAGATTAAGTAGCATACATCTTCCCCTCCGGAGCCAGGAAGCAATGCTTGATGTAAGGACCAGAGCTTCTCCAGGAGAACCAACGGCTCAAACAGCAACACGTAGGAGAACCCTCAATGCCTCAACGCCTAGCTTCTCCTTCTCCATGTCTCTATTTATGCTGGCAACACTCCTGACATAAAACATCTACACTCAGCGCCATGGTGATTTAATTCTGGTGGCATTAAGTTGACCACCAGTTTTTAATCTATAATAGCTGGAGTGCAGTATACTTGCCAGTTCGTACTGATTTACTTCATTGTGCACCATAAATTAGCAAACAAACATATGAGCACATAAACAACAATGCTAACCGTGATGGTTAAAACTGACACCCGCTACATCAAGCCTCCAGAGTCTCACGAAAGGGTTCTACAAACTGAGAAGCCCACTTTGTGCAGAATGGAAGCAGCCTCTGCACACATGCACACACACTATACTAAGATACACTTATGTACTCTATGAACAGACATAAACACACAGCACATCGACTATCAACAAACATGCTCAATTTCCAAGCAATATCAGACCTAGACCGACAGATCAAATACTTCAATACCTTTATTGACCAAGGCCAAGTATCAGAAACAAGCCTTCACAGAGGTCTGGCATAGAAGAAAGTTCCAGAACTGAGATAATTCTGTTGGTGACATGTTCAGAAAAAAGAGTCCACCATAGTTACTTACAGAGTTTTGAGGATTTAGTTTCATTTTCATTTCTCGCATCATCTCAAAATCTTTTACAGTTCTGTAAAAGAGATTCATCATTAGGACAAATTAGGACAAAACAATAATAATTATTATTATTATTGTTATTGTTATTAATAATAGCTTGCCACTATGACATCCCAATATTCATGATAAAGTTAGGTACAATCCCTGGTGCAAATGTCAACTAGTATTAATCCAAATCTTCCTCAAGTGTTAAAAATGGCAACATCCTTATTCAGTGCCTCACGGCAGCTTCCCCCGAAAAGACACTGAGGCGGGTGTGTCTTGGAAGCACTGTAGCTTATGAAAACTAGCAGCATTACAGAGACACGTGGAGCCTTAATCAGCAAACTTTAAATGGCTATATTTTTTTGCTATATTTTAAAAAGTAAAGAACAAATTACTTTTTATAAAATATTAATGTACATCAATATACCTATCTATAATTTTTCCTCTGCAGAAAATCTCTAGCTAAGCAATCATTCACTAGGTACTAATATTTGTAAGATATGAAGCCTGTGTCAGATTAACTCCTAGATAAAACCGTAAAGTAATGAAGACATGTTTGCTGAAAATAAATCTGTAGCTACACACAAGTGGATAAAGAACACTAAAACTTAAACAACAAAGCAAAGTACAATAAACTCTTAAGTAAATGCATAATTCGCATTCCTCTTCATTATATCAAAGGTGCACTGTTCTACTGGGATCAAAAAAAGATTTCCGTAGTGATAAACGTTAATTCCAATTAGAAAGGAATGGCTTTCAAGACAAGATTTTATAATCCAAAAGAGGAAGCTGAGGTACAATTGAATGTGTTGTTATAGTCCAAAAAAGGCAAATTTTATACAGCATTTTAAGAAAGAGAAACACAGCCTTCTTTTACAGACCCTGGCCGGCTCCTTCCCGCAGCCCTGGGAGCCCACGCACGGCCGTGTGCCACCCTCCAACGAGGACTGAGCGAGCGCCAGGCAGGGGCATGGGAGGGCCCTCAGGAGAGACGGTGGCGCCAAGGGTCCGCCAGACCAGGAAAACACCTCCACTGAGAGTTACAGCGGCCGAGGCAAAGTGGCCTTAGACACACAAAACCCAAACAGATTCATCTACCCCATCCATGAGTTTCCTGCATTTGGTCTAAAAGAAAAGAAATGCTACTTCACAAACCATGTTATGAAGTGTACACCACCAGTGGAGGTAGTTTTGAGAAGGTTTGCTAACATTTTTAAATCCACGCAAAGGGTGGCTTATTAGAAACACAGGGTTCGTGGGTGAGGGTCACTAGACAACCCAGTCACCCCAGATCTGACAGTCCGACTCACGAGTTTCATAGGCCACTTCCTAAATCAAGTTATTTTCAAAAAACATACAACTAAGACAATAAAGAGTAATGTAGAAACCAACCTTTCCGAAAGTCTGTCAGATAGTTCTTCAAGGAACTGCATGACAGTCTCTAAAAATGAAATTCAAAGAACGCTTCAATTACGTGAAATCAACTGAACAAAATCTGTTAAAAACATAACGATTGTAATCAATACAACTCCCTAAAAGCGGTATTTTCAAAGACATGCAGGGCTGTTAATATGATAGGCATATAACAAATATTTCTAGATAACTATCTCTTAATCAGAAAAATAAACTGGCATAGCAATACTTCAAAGCCTTAGATTATACCCCAAAATTAAAAGCATTAGTAAGAAGCTAAACCCAAAATTTCAATGTATTTCCTTCGATTCATATGTGCAAGAGAAAAAATAAGTTGCTTGGACGTGTCTGTTTTCTCTAAGCTTTAAAGAGACAGCCAGATTCAGGTTTGTTCATAAAAAGTCAAGAAGTGTGATTTACTGAAAACTAAATTTTAAAAATCAATGTATTTCCAGGTAATCATTTTTATGTTTATATTCAACTGCAGAATAATCGACTCAGGATCAAAACTAAAAGAAAACAGAGCCAAGTTAGAACATTAGAAATAGGAAGTTCCAAGAGAATTTTTAACTCCTCACTGAATATTTCAGCTACAGCCCCTGTAATTTATAAACCAATAAAGGCAATGTGGCAGAATTACCGTTATTTTCCACGAAACGAAACGCTCTGTGCAGTTTTGTGTTTGGCGCTGCCACTGACTTACGTGTAGTGTACCAAGCCCTCATGTATTTTAAGTTTGCCACAAACATTGCTTTTATAGTTTCCAGATGATCTTTTCTACGGTTTTAAGTTTCTTGCCCTCTCTTCAATTTAAGCTATCTCCTTTCGGAGTGAAATAAAAGGCTAAGGGAAGAAATGAGGTTAACCAAAACCATGAAGGCCCAGCGTTCCCTGCCACAGTCAACACTTGGGGGCCTGGGACCGATTCTGAAGATAGGGCCTCGTGGGCTGCGTTAAGGGACGTGAGGAGCTGCAAAGGAAAACAGAACTACTCTGCGCGTTAGCGCCAGCTTCCCCACTGGCCCTTCCTGAGCAGGCGTCCCTGGGGGTGGTGTCCGGTCTGCGCCGCCCTGCCGAGCTCCCCCACGCTCCTGGGCCTCGCCGCGTGGCCTCCTGCAGAGCCCCGTCCCCGCTCACGCGGGCATCTCTGTGGTGTGTCGTCCAAGGGCACAAGCACTGTTCTTCCCCGTCCCTGCCCTTCACCTCCCAGCAGCCATGGCCAGAAGCTCAGCTCTTATCTCAGAGGGCTCCAGCTCCGGTCTGGAAATTGTTCCCGGGCCATCAACGCAATTGGATTCTCAAACTTAACCCGAACCCAGCTACGCTCCTGCTCCTCCCCGGCTTAGCTAAGAGCAGACTTCCGCCTCTCGCTGCTTAGGTCACAGTCTCTATCTCACACCTGGCTGCTGGTACGTAACTTCTGTCACGCAAGAGCATTACTGCGTCCACATCCACCTTATTCACCGAACGGATATCACAAGCGGGCACATCAAGGCAGCTACGGCAGCACACAAGTGAAGACACTCACACGACAGGACCTCCGGGACTGCTTCAGGGGCGACAAAAAGCATGGGATGAGTGCGCCCCACGTGAGGAGGTCCGAGGGATATTAGTGGCAGTGTGCCTTCCACTGTAGCAAGCATGTGTTTAATTTCAGTGTTCCCCGTGTGTCTTGATCC
>PVJX010036617.1:0-17500 GCA_004027295.1 Dolichotis patagonum
CAGCCTCTAGTCACATAAGCCTGAGCCAACACGCTGTGTAGCCCTCTCTCCAGGCCATGTGAGCACTGTGACTTTCCTGCATACTACAGACCTCTTCTTGTAGTGGCCACATGTGAAGTACAGGTCATTGAAAGGGTGCTGATATACAGTAGCTACTATTATTTCAGAATCTAAGGAATAAGAAGAGGAGACAATGACTGAGGTTGAACTGTTAGGTTAAATCATAAAAGACATGGCTGAGATGCGAGGTTTCAACTCATAAAATTACAATTTTTAAGTTAAGTATTACAAAAGGCTCTGCAGCGAAGACTGAAAAGAAGGAACATGAAGGATTAATATCCCCATCCTCACTCTTCCACTGAAGGCAGTTTAGGAGAATTCTAAGGACATCAAATAGGAAGGCTGAAAGCAGAATCCCCTCCCATACCTGCTGACTAAATATGAGGCTTGAATTCAGAGAAGGGCAGATTCAAAGACAAACACACACACACACACACACACACACACACTCTCACAAACACCCCTCACTGGCAAGCAGGTAGTCCATAACTCAGTTCTTTGTCTTCCTTTTCCATTCATGCTCTTTCCTTCTTTCTTTCCCTGGAAAAGGTTTAATGGTGTATTTTGTTAAATAGCTTGAGTAGAAAACAGATACTGTTTTTCAGGTCAATTGATGTTACCATATTACATTTTTGTAGTCCTTTCAGAACTGATGGTAGGTTGGTAAAGAAATCCAGGAATACGGCTCAGTGGTAGAGCACTTGCATAGCATTTAGGAGAGGAGGGAATCAAGAGAGAGGAAAGGAGAGGGGAGGAAAGCAGAGGGAAGGGAAGATAGAGAGAGGTCTCCAATGGATCCAGTGTGTTTCCCTTCTTTTCCTATCTTGCCTCTACACCATAGATTTTATTTACGGTTTGCTTGCTTGCTTGTCTGTCTATCTGTTTGCATCCTGGGGTCTGTGGCTGACCCAGAGTCAGGTTAGTTGTTGGGTGGAAACTGAGTTTCATGACACCCCCAATCTCTATTCCAGCTATGTCTATATTTCCAAAATGCTTGGAGTGAGCAATCAGGACACCTTGAGTAGGGAGGATTAAGAATAGACAGGTAAGAATGGAATAATCAGTCATTTTTTCCATTCTTCCATCCACCAAGCCCTCAACAGAATCAGACTTGAGTGGTAATTAGCTCACCCTTCTTGATGGGTTCGGTTCAGTTTTCACATGTGCACATCCCATCCCAGCAACCCCTTGATATCCCCATGACCGTGAGGCACTTTGTGTTTTAACTGTTGTCTCACCAGAATGTGGTAATCCTTGATGATTAATTCCACACATAAGACCATTGGGGCCTTTCATCAGCTCAAAATCTCAAAGCACTTTTACAAGAGTTCACAGGGATGCCACCCACTGGGCCAGGACCAGCTTTTCTGGTTTTCTAATGGGCTGTCTGGCATTCTGTTTCTCCTAAGCCTGTGTCTATTTACCTCGCTACAGACACAGTTAGCAAAATTCCCACCAGGACCCTCTTAAAAGTCAGGACTTTGTATCCAACATCCTGCTGTAGCTTTAATACCTAGTCTAATATCATGCCAGACAGAGTTAAGGATGTATGGGATTAATTCAAATGCATTAACAATTGCAAATGCATAAACATGGTAACTAAAATGCCTCTATCAAACATGGTGAAGTTTCAAAATTCAAAGGAGAAATAAATAGGCTTCCAATTCAGAGAATAAAAAGAACCAAATAGTCTTATACTCTCTTACAAATATTTATATCAATAACCCACCTAAATAAAAGTTACCAGATTAATTCCCCTAGTTAAGTTTCAACAAGAATAAGCAGAATAAAATTGAATCAAGGAGCTAAAGAAGCAGCTCAGTGGTAGAGGTCTTGCCTAGCACACGTAAGGCCCTGGGTTCCATCCCCAGTATTGAGAGAGAGAGAGAGAGAGAGAGAGAGAGAGAGAGAGAGAGAGAGAAGAGAAGAGAAGAGAAGAGAAGAGAAGAGAAGAGAAGAGAAGAGAAGAGAAGAGAAGAGAAGAGAAGAGAAGAGAAGAAAAAGTTAATCAGCACTCTTTCTCTCATTGTTTGGTTGAAATTATTATTTGCACACAAGCATACAGGCATTCCCAAGACTTCTCGGGCAACTGTTGCCTGTATGAGGAGAGAACAAGCAAAAAAAAGATCCAATAAAGTTAAAAATAAAATGAATTGTGAACAATGTTTTCTGTGGCCTTGTTTTCTTCTTGTTGTTGTTTTGTGTGTATACTACTTATTCATAATTATGTCAAACAAGCTGTGTATTTTGTAAGTAGTTGCCAGTCCTGTAACAAATTATCTAAAAACTAACCTGTCTGGTTTGTTTTTTTTTTCCCTGAGAAAAATGGCCTCTTATTTATCTTTGAGGTTTATTATAATTAGGCCAGTTATTCCCTTCATACTGAATACGCAACCAACAAACATTTATTAATTGACGAACACTGAGTTAATTCAAAATAAAATTAAAGTCACGAATTTAGGTAACTGGTTCTATCGTCAAGTGGTTTTGGGCATTACAGTTCTTCAAACTCTGTTCTATCACATCTATTGCAGTATGCAGAGGATCATCAGGGTGGATGAGAACACACTAACCAGGTGTGGTAACACCCCCTGCACCCTGCTGCATGATGCTGCATGAGAGTCACACTCTCTGTAGTCATTTTTCCTAGCTCTGAAGTGAGGGCAGTGCTCCAAGTTGCTTAAATTTCCCTCTAACTCAAAAGATTCTCTGCCTAGATATTTCATTTACAATTGATAGCAGAATTCCTCAAGAATTATGCTAACAGGAAAAGATACACTTTAATTAAAGATGGCTTTCCAATCTACTCCGGTACTGAGATGGCACCCAACCCACTCATCAAAGAAAAAAAGTAAAAATAGCATTTTTCATTTAATTTAGAAGTAAATTTAACTCACAAAGGTTTGCTTTTTTTTTAAATTTGCTTACCAATAATTTGCCTGCCAATTGAAGGATCATCAAGTTAAAAAAAAAATGTAAAGAAGCAGCAAAAAAAGTGGCTATGTATTATAAGCAGCCTCTCAAGAGGCACAAGAATACATGCAGGTTCCCAAAACTAAAGTCATCCATCATCTCTCCCTCAACCATAACGCAAACCTGCTGATCTCCTTTCATTGGAAAGGAACTCCCTATTAACCCTGAGGACCAACGGCAAACCAAGTTCACCTGACCAATCCATGCAGACCTCAGATACTTCATCTACAACTGAGCCTTCATCCCAGCCCACACCTCCCAAGCAGTTTCCAGACAAATCCTCAGTGATCACTGTTACACACAGGCCAACAATGCAACCAAGAGCATCCTTTGAGCTGCCTCTCCTGGGCTAAAGCAGTCAGTTGTGTGGATGCCTTACATCCACAATCCAGCCCAAGACATCTTCGGGCTCAAGCCATTACCCTGCAGTGCAGTACCTTTTAGCCTAAATGGACTGGATAGCTCCCCAAGGACATCGCGATCTTGTCTGCCTTCTGCCTTTGTATTTGTCTGCCTAAAGTGTCTTTTTCCATCTGGCAAATTCCTATGCGTCAGAATCAGCTCTAGCATCACTCGACAAGGCTCCATGTATACAACCTGTCTGACACAGGTCTTATCTGCTCTTCCAAACTTAACTACCTGAGCACCCTAAAAGTAAATAGAAATGTTTGAATTTTACTGTCTTATCTCCCTGGTTGAAACTCCTCGAAGTATTATCTTTCATCTCTGAAACATCAGGAATAGTTAAGGAATGTTGATGAACAGTTAGGCATACCTTAGCAATATATGCAAAGAATAAGAAGGAACCTTCAAGAGACATATGAACCCAACAAAGAGAAATAATTATAATGCATGAAAAGGGAGGTCGGTCTAGCAGGACCCACTTGTATTGCAGTTGTGGCTTTTAAATCAAAGCAAAGCAAACCCTTCCTCAAATCCTAAATTAAGGAAACTAAGGGAGATCTACAAGTACTTCTTGTTTTACACAAAAAGATAATGTACAAAGTAAACGAATATACTCAACCACAGTATCCTACTGAGAACAAAGTAGCACTCCCTACTCTAGCACTTTAGACCATAAACATTTTTTCTAAATCACAGACATATAGGGAAAAAAAAAACTGAAGAGCCACACTCATGCACCATGCTAACAATGTAATATTACTGGAAACTAAGACGTTGTCAGTAAAATGTAAGAAAGAAGATGCTTCATCTTACCAGAAAAACGTTAAGCTTTTTCCCAGAAAATTAATCCTCAAATGATCAATTGGAGCTATGCCCCAAACAAGTAATGCAAGTTTATTTTGGCTCACTGGGCTCTTTTTGAAGGTGACTGAAGGGACTGCAGTGGGGACAGGATGTGCTTTTCTTCTATCATGCTATGGTTTGGAAAGCCCATGTGCTTAATTCTTGGTCACTGGCCTGTGAGGCTCCTGGAGGTGTTGGAACATTGAGGAGGTGAAGCCTCCTGGGAGGAAGTTAGGTTGGGGGGATGCCCTTGAAGAAAGAGTGCCCCTTTGTTTCTTTCTCTCTCTCTCTCCTTTAAAGCAGTCATGAGGTAGACAGACATCCTCTGTCACACACTTCCTCCCTGATATTTTTCTATTGTCACAGGCCAAACACAACCAGGCCAAAATTCATGGACTGAAACCTCTGAAACAGTGAGCCAAGATAAATTTTCCCGGCTTTTAAGCTGATTATCTCAGGTATTTTGTTGTAATGGAAAACTGACACATCCCTATATAACAGTGCTAGGAATGTTACATGGTTAAACAACAGTAGGAACCCAACCTATACCTATTACTTCCCAGACACTCGGGTCATGAAGACATTACTATGAGCCTGTGGCAGACATGACTATCTATCACAGGAGAATTACTGAGAACTTGCCAGTCACACCAAGCTCACACCAATACACTAATATGGAACAATGCCTAAGGAAGGACACACAAAGTGTTGAAAGGAAACAGGAGGGAAGATTAAAAAACTAGGAAAAATGATGGGAAGTGAAGAGTCTGAAACCAGCTTTCTAGAAACCAGGAAACACCTCTCTGAAGTCTTCTTTTGAGCTTTTTGAGCTCCAGTGGTATTTTGGAGCGGAGGTGATGTGGATGAGAGGTCCAAAATGGGTCTGCTCCAAAATTACATGCTATTATCAAAAGTATATTACTTTATGATACCTATCTGAATCTCTAGATTCTTAAACCCAAGTAATTTCATACGCATAACCACAAAGCACAGACATGTTCTACACTTTAATCTCCTTGAGTTATTAAACATTCAATCTGCTAATGCAATTACTGCCTCATGATGTTGGTTACTATTAATTACAATTCACAGTTTTGCTCCAAAACTCATTTTTTATAGATTAATTCTGTAAAATAAAACATGCCTAAAGTTTATCGGGCTAGCAATCTTCTCATCATGATCCTCAACTTATCATACCTGTGATTAATTTACATCAGCATAAGTTGAATCATCTTTTCAATCATTTGTGACATTGCAACTCTTAAGAAGCAACTTGACAATTAATAGGAAAAATCTATATTTACCATCAATAACCCAAATTATCTTTGTGAAGATAATTTTCACTTTCTAATGTGAAATTAATTCCTTCCTTTCAGGGTTAGGGATCTAACCTAGGAACTTGGGAACGCCAGACAAGAGCTCAAAGACTGAGCTATATGAAGCCTTAAAATTAATTCTTCATAGAGATTTTAATACTATTCTTATTTAAAATGTGCTCTATTTGTCCAAGCAACAACTAAAGATTTAAAAACTTTACATATAAATACATATATATGTAAAATAAACTTTATGCCACACTTTATTTTAAAAAGAAATTCAAGACGATTTACAGCCTAGTGATTTTCCAGCTCGATTTTCCCCCAGGTAGCAAAGACACCACAGCCAGCTACACACTTTCACTGGAACTTCCTCCAGAGACCAATATGTTAACAAATCAGTATTCATGCTGCAGAAGTTGGCTTCCCATATACTCACATCCCTGATGCTTGTGAGCCCCACACAAGCATGAGCTCCGTGCTCTGGAGAGAAAGGTCAGGCAAGGATGACCCAAAACATCTGGAGGAGCCCTCTGGCCCCTAAGCTTGGCTGACCGGAGAGTGCTCTCCTGGCGACCTGGAGGTAGATTTCTTCTCCGGTGACACAAAGTGACTATCACTGAGACAGCCACAGCAAGAAACTGTTAATACCCTCAAGATTGTTTCAATTAGAAGACAAGACATAAAAGGAAAATGAATATAAAAAGGAAATAAAAACATCAGCACTTGCCAATGTTTACCATTCACACTATCAACAATTCTGAGAAAAAATTCAACCAAGCTTTGGGTCACTAAACCCTAGTCCATTTCATAAGCATTTATTTTCCTGACTTTGCTTCCCCACTTTTTAAAATTCCAGAGGGAAGTCATAATCTGTAAGTTTTAGAATGGCTCATTTTCTAAAACTGGCAGAAAGGAAAAGGGTAGCTTCTGTTCATTTTAATTGTGAACACATTAAGTATTGAAGAAAGACAGATATAATAGGGTTTTTTCCCCACTGTCTTAGTTGTTTCATGTACAGAATTTTAGCTGGTTCAGCCAGCACTGCTGTGCAGTCAGGTTTATTCTCTGATAACACACACTAACAAAGACTCCACCATTTCTCTTATCACCAGATGGAGACCAGTTTAACACAGCTGCAAGGCACCCTCCTATCACTGTTACTTGGGACACATGAAGAGTGGGTCACACACACGTCTATTTTAAATACAATCATAGATGGGCTTTCACAGCTCATACTCCAAAAGGGCACTTGAGTTTCTACCTCTGAGTTAGGGTCAATTCCTAGTACCTCTGCCAAAAACAAGTCCAATAGGTAAAGGGTTTGTTGTTGTTGTTGTTTTGTTTTTTTTGAAAGAAGCAAATAGTTGTGAATAAGTCAAGGAAGCAGGGAAACGCCAGAGTTGGAAGAAGTTTCCAAATACAGGATTCTCTCTCTAGAGGGAGATGAGTGGTTCCCACCTGTGGAATTTATCATATGTCAAATCACAATATGGCAAAGGAAGTTATCACACACGCACACTGACTGCCATTTCTCAAAACTTGGACTCATGGCTATAGATATAGTCACATACATATGTAACTACATGACTGTGTGTGTAAACATACATGCATGTGCATATATACTAAATCTATGCTGTGGTCTGAATGTCTGTGGCACCCTAAAAAAATATATGTTGAAACCTAATCACCAAATGTGATAGTATTAGGAGGTAAGAGCCTTTGACAGGTGACTGGATCAGGAGGATGGAATCTCATAGGATGAGTGCCCTTGTGGGATGAGCAGCCACATAATAGGGCCTTAAAGAGCTTCTGTGCCCCTTTCACTATGTGAGGGCAAAGCAAGAAGAAATAACCTATGAGCCAAGATACCTTTCTCACACACGGAGTCTTCTGGTATGCCTTGCTCTTAAGACTTCTCAGCTTCCAGAAGTGTGAAGGCTAATTTTCTGTTCTTTATAAGCCACCCAGCCTCTGGTATTTTGTTATAGTAGCCCAAACTGACTAAGACAATCTCTATATACTGAAAATGCAATCCATGCATGGTGGCACACGCCTGTAATTCGAGCACTCAGGGAGGATGAGAAAGGAGGACTGTAAGTGCTAACCTAGCCTCGGCAACTTAGCCAGATTCTGTTTCAAAATTTAAAAAGGGCTGGGGATGCAGCTTAATGTGAAGACCCTATGTTCATTCCCTAGTACCACTAAAAAAAAAAAAAAAAAAAAAAAACTGAAACCTTTAGTGTGGACCTTAATACTTTTTAAAGAAGCTGTCAGCAATCTACACCCCATTCCATCGAGCGAGTCCTTAACTACTCTCCCTTGTCTCCCCTACACCATGGTCAAAACCCAGAACTGAGCTAAAATTCCAACCTGAATTAAAATTCCAGTCCTGCCGTCTTCTACTTTTAAGGTTTCAATACTAACTTAATACGCCTCATTTCCTTCATCTGTAAAATTGATTAAAAACTTATCTGCTTTACAGAGTTAGTATAAGAATTATCACTTTCTGCCAAGCCTGGTGGCAGATGCCTGCAATCCCAACATTTGGGAGGCTGAGGCAGGAGGATCACTACGAGTTTGAGAGCACCCTGTGCTACAAAGTGAGTTCAAGGCCAGCTGAACTGCATTGTGAAATCCTGTCTCAAAAAAAAACCCAAAAAGAATTAAATGAGTTAATATATATAAAGCACTCAGAACAGAATCTGACCTAACCACCACTAGAGTAAATTACTCTATTATCAATATTCTCACAATCATAACCCTAACTTTTGTAATACTCATGCCTTTCCTTTTCTTACTAGTTTGTACCATTTATCAACTCAAAACTAGTTTCTCACTTTAAACGAAGCAAGAGAATACATAAGAGTGTGGTGCTGGATAAGCTGTGAAGTGTGTCAAAACCCCTGACCCTGACAATGATTAATAAAGACCTGGTAATACCTACAATGGGCTGTCTGCGATCTGGTTCTGCCCCACAGCAGGGCTATAGACAATGGCAAAAGCAAACACCCCTCAACCAATAGAGATTACTGACAGCAGGAAAGGTTCAGGTAAGTAAGGAGCATACAGATTCCCACGAGCATACAGATTCCCACGAGCATACAGATTCCCACGCACATCCCCAGCAGTTAGTGCGCAGAAAAACTAAAACCAAGTCACCAACCAGCCACCCCACCCTTTAGCAGACACTGCCATTCATCAGTACAGATGCGAAAAGCATCTACCAAACGTCCTGCAGCTATTTTAACTACTATGAAGTATAAAAATGAAAACCAAAGTGTCACACCTGAAATTCGCTCAGGCCCTTTAACTGCCTAACACTGACACAGTGATGGTCTGACATTCAGAAAAGATGAGCTGGCACAGTGGAGCAGGCATGATATGCTAAAGACCAGTCAGTCCCTAATATTAATTACGGAGGGGTCATATTGCCCCACAGCAGTCTCTCTAGTTTGCCATCTAAATATTACTATACCAGGAAAGGCCACATACTTTTTAAAGATGCCTGATTCATAAATTTTTATCTAAAAGCACATAGTTTTCCCAAAGGCATTATTTTGCATCTTTTCTCAAAACGAAGAAACCATGCTTGGAATATTATGACCATTTAGTGTGGCCTGAACATGGTCCAAGAGGGCGAGGTCTGGCCTAGGAACTCGGTGACAGCTCATAATCTACATGTAGTTTCCAAAGAGGAAACTCAGGTTCCATCTGCAAGTGTTACTTGTTCTTCCTTCCACATCTAAATTAAGGTCCTCACTCCACCCCAAGCCCTCTGTTTTGGGAGAACAACCCGGACAAGCCTCACTCACTCTTAGCTGAGCTCACGGCCAGCTAATTTTCTCAAGATTCATTTAAAACAGCAAGCCTGAGAACTCACTTCATCCCCCCCCACCCCCGCTCTTAGCTTTGCCCACCAGGAAGCTATGGCCACTCTCTGACCACAGAACAACTTTATCACTGTCACCAATTCCAAGTTCTCAGCTGGGAAGGGTGCCCGAGACAGGATGGGCATTCCCGGAAGCATGCTAGAAGGGAAATGACTACCTCCTCTGCCAAGGAGCCTTCCAGGATTTATAGCGTCTGGGATGAAAAGCAGCATATGGGGCAGGAATACAGCTCAGTGGCAGTACTTGTGAGGCTCTGAGTTGAATCCTCAAAACAAACAAACAAACAAACAAACAAACGCAGTATTCTCCCTCACCCCACACCACCAGAACACCACAGGGGCTACTGCCTCCTATTCGATGCTCCCTGCAAACATGTACAGTGAATTCCAGTCTGTGGACTGGTAGCTTAAGTGCCATTCTAGCAACACCCAGAACAGGAGGAACAGACTGAGCCTTAGTAAGTTAGTTCTTTTATTTCTTTAACCTGCAAAATGAGACTACAAATACCAACTGCTTAATATGTAAAATCTGTAAAGAGGGGATAGCACAAAAATACACACTCAAATATCTGTCCCCTCCCTCTTGTATAATATGAATACAAGTCAAGTAACTTGGATTTTAAATTCACAAGTTAACAGAGACACTATTAGGCAAATGGATCACCTTGGTTTTGAATTTAGAGGGATGCTTTTCTGCTCCACTTTGAGAGTTCTTTCCTTCCATTCCCCTGAGACTCAAGGCCTTACCTGACAATGAGAGAGTAAGATCCCAAAGTCAGGTGTCCCTGCACACAATGGGACATGGAACAAGACCGAAGAGGACTCTACTAGGAGGGATTCCGGAAGCACACACTGAATGCTGATGAAACCAAGCCTCTGCCATTCTCCAGTGTTACCTTCCAACACGAGATGCTTAAAAGAATTTCTTGCCCAGGCAAGGTGGCACATGCCTGTAATCCCAGCTACTAGGGAGGCTGAAACAGGAGACTCACAAGTTTGAACCAACTTTGAGCAGAGCTGGGAAACTTGGAGAAATTTTGTCTCGAAATGTAAGTGGGAGGGCTGGAAATGAAGTTCAGTGATAGAGACTTTGTCTAGCATGAGAAAAGCCCTGGGTTCAATCTCCAGTACTTAAAAAAATAAAAATAAAAACGTACTACCAATTAAAAAAAAAAAAGTACCACCATTTTGAGAACACAAATTCTTTGAGAAGTTCAAAGATACAGGGAAAATATAGTGTTACCTCTACAATAAGTGATTATTCTTTCAAACTCTGGAGATTGTAACTCTTGGATACATTTTATATAAATTAACATTTCTATGGTCACAAACCCGATGAATAAGAGGCTTGGAAACCCCAGGCAACTTCATTCTGTGAGTAACAAAGTAGTTTTAATTGGATGTGGTTCAGTTTCTGGAAGAGCAAGCACTGAGGAGGAGGAGAAGGAAAGGTGGAGGAAAAGAACAAAGAACCGCCCTCCAAGCCACGCAGAAAGTTGGGCTCTCAACTCAGAACCCTCCTGCCCCTGGCCGCAGCTGTTGTCTCCAGCAGTTGGCACAAAGCACTGCCAGTCTGGGACCAGCTTCCAATGAGGACAGCATTGTTTTATTGGCTACTTAGGCAGTGCACACACCATTAATGGAGTTTTTATCTCTCCATTTTCCTGTCAGTACAGAACCAGCCAGTCTGACTCTGTTATTATCATTAAGAAAGCTTTTTCTCCCCCTCCTCACACACGCTCTTTAATCCAAACAACATCTGGGAACTCCAGCCTCTATCATGTAAAGGGAAACAAATTTAGAGAGAAAGGGAGGGAAAAGTACAGTTCAAGCCATGAACAACTCAAATAAGTACACTTACCTTGATCCCCACCTTGCCTCTGAAATGCTGGGGCTTCAGGACACCAAGGAACTTGACACTGTGTCACCTTAGAGACCCCCCCCCAGGGCACCCTGGACTTTTGGACATGTACCTTTTCTCAGAAAAATGAAAAGCAAATTTTCTATACCGTTTTTGCTAGATGGGAAGTCCAATGGTGAAATAATAGTCAGGGATAATATTTAGAAGGAAAATTATTTTAAGACTTTTTTCTCAGAAAAAAACTAAAAACTCTTTATGAGACATTTGTAATGAATGCATTGCTAGTGTATAATAATAACTAGTATTCATCATAGGAAAGACCTGGCGCCATTCAACCCAAAGAATATGCCCTCCTGTAACAGACAGCTGTCTCCTCTGTAGCCAAAGTGTGCTTTTTGCTTAGATCATGCTCCATGAGTCATGGAATCAATACAGGAAAGTGCCCAGAGCCAGCCACACTGAAGATTCACATTGAAGAACAGTTTCAAGGCACACAGCTCCTCTGCACTGTGTGCACCCGGCTGAGTCTAAAAAATATACACATCCTGTCTCTACTTCATGCAAGCACAAGGCCTGCGGGCCCCAAAGTTACTCCTCTCAACACTCATTACAGGGAAGAACTAAGTTACAGACCTCCAACATGCAGATGCCTGCAACCCATCCTGTCCAACCACCTGACTTTCCCACAATGCACCAAGAACAACCATAGGTAGCTCAGAAGGAAAGTACTTCCTTATCAGAAGACAATCAGAAAGGAGCATTTGAGTACCAGCAAAGGTTAATAGTTTACTTTTAATTTTTTTAATTTTTTTGTCAGCAAGAAGAAGGAAAATCACTAAGTGTCTGAGCCACAGGCTCCTGCTCCCTGGAAGCTTGGCCTCCGAGCCCCTTGCAGTCTGTTGTTAATGACAGTCTCAGTAACCTGATCCTCTCGCAGTGGGAGACTTCAGGAAGCACTGGCCTCTCTCAGGTCGTGCCTTTCTATTGTCCCACCCTGCGGGGCCAGCTGTTTCTGACAGCCAAATTGCTGCATGCTAAGCAATGAATGCTGTCAGAGAAGGAATTTTCATTTCTGTAATGCATAGGCCTCCATGGACAAATTATACAGCTTATGGTGCTGGCTGCAGGATGCTGCTCCAGGCTTGAAGTGCTGCCAAAGCGCAGGCTGCTCTCGCTCTCTCCAGCCCCAAGCTGACAAGACAGTCACCCAAAATGAATCTGAATGACCAGAGAGAAATGGAACACGTGTTTCCGGAGACAATCAAAACATATGTCGACAATAGCCACCCAGCTCCATTCTCCGTTGTAACGGCACACAGTGAACACTAATTGCGCCAATGTCACACTCTGAAGCTACCTAGTATGGCATCCATTAAGACCTACTGTAACTGATACCTCACTGTGAGCACCCCAGGGGCATCAGCAAAATTCCTAGCTCCTGGCTTCTGGGGAAAACTAGATTTACCCAGAAAACCAACCAAGAACTTATCACTCTTAGAAAAACCAAGCAAAATTTAAGCAGTCCAAGAACAGGGCTTTTTCACGATAATGAAAGGCCCCAACCTGTGCTTTATGGAATCATGATGAAGAAAATATCTCCCAGCTTCCTACACACACACACACACACACACACACACACAACACTTTCCAGTAGCTCCAGAATAGGGTCTGCAACTTGCTATTCTGAGTTGATTCTGGGGTGGAATGGCTAGTCTAGTCTAGACTAGTCTAGTCACAGTGACTTCAGAGACTTTAGAGAAACTACTAATGATTTTTCTCATTATATTTGATTGTGAGGAATTATGCCACAGCAATTTTGTTACCAGGAAAGGGAAGCCTGCCTGAGGGTGGATCTGGCAAAGGAAGAAGAATCAGAGGGGTTAATAACAGGGTCCCAGGGGCACTGACTGAACTCTGGATCAACAAAGATTTGAAACCTACTCTTAATCCTGAACTCCCCAGGGAGGCAGCCACGAGGAAGGCATACATTAGTTCATGTTCAGTTTTCTGTCACTTGCAAAAGCAAACTAAACAGATAAAAGCCTTCCTGTACTCTACCTTATTGTTAACTTATAAAAAACAACAAACAGTTTGCATTTTTTATTATTTCCTGTGAGGACTTTTCTTTCACTTTTTTCTGCCAGTCCTTATGCCTTTCGGTGAGCTAAAATGTGGAAAGCACCACCTGACTCCGGCCCATTCGGAAAGGCAGACCTAGATGTCTCACCCAAATTCAAGGAGATTAAAGGAAGCTAAATTCATGAGATGCATTTTCCACCAGTGCTGCAAATCTTAATTTGGCCTGGCACGTGTGGCAGTCGTAGATTTTTATTAGTGACTCAATCATCCACTCTAGTCTGTGAAGCCAGCTCAGGGAAAGACCAGGAAACTAACACAGCCAGCAGCAAAGCAGGAAAAGGGACACCTGCCCTTGGCTGAGTTTTGAACCCAGGTGAAGCACAAGACTGTGAGGCACCAAGGCCATCACACACCATGCCACACAGTCATCCACTTGATCATTAACTGCTGTCTGGCCAACGAGGGCAGGGTCCAGTTCAAGAACAGTGGGAACTTTAAGGCAGGAGGCAGATCCAGAACCAGGGTGGGCTCAAAGCCACTCACTACAGACTATAAATATCCTCCTGGCTGCAGTCCCAGCAGCAACCACAATTCCTGTTCCCCTGTTGGTAAGAGAACTGCAGACCCCCCTCCCCACACACACAAGAAATTCAGCACAACCAACCAGGCATGGCAAAAATTAGGAAATGTGAAGATAAGCTCACTCAGTGCTCTGGGAGCCCTACTTCTCACCTGCTCCTGCCCATCCTTGCCTTCCAATCCCCAAAGATCAAAACGAGGAAGCATTTGAGTTGAAAATGACATCAAGATTTCAAATTGTGCTGAGAAAAAAAAAACACTACGAAATACAAAGGCTCAAAACTGCCATAAGAAGGGAGGGAGCAAAAGAATAAGAAGACCAACTCATTCTCATCCCCTTTCTTTCAAGACAGTCACAGAAATTTCAAATCTTTATATCCATTCTCTTATTTGAAATTATAAGGAGATGGGATGGGGAGAGTAGGGTGGGAGGAACCTGCCCTGACCCCTAACTTTTGGGAGCAAAAAGAAGCACAAGAAAGCCACCAAGCCTGCCTAGACAGGGAATCACGGAACTAAATGGCCTAAATATTTACCAAGCTGCTTCTTGGGCACAACAAAACAACTGAAACTCTCAGGATCCAATTAGGTGTAAGAGTTAAGGATTCACCCAATTGCCAAAACTAGAAGTCACTCTGCTTTAGGGAGAGTCGGTTTTTTAGGAAACTATTCCTTATCACAATCACTATTTAAATATAAAACAAAAACAAATGATCAAACCCAGAACCACGGACAGTCAGCACCACAGAACATTTTCGGCAGTAGCGCAGCACCATGTCTGTCACAAGTCCGGCACACAGCAGGTACTCTCCAGTGTGCAACAACCTCGCTTCTAACCAACCTCCTGGCCCTGGCAAGGACCAAGCTCGAAATGAACTACACCTAGTACAGAGGGTGTTTTGAAACCCATCAAGTTCAGCGCCTTACCTGTCCACATTCATTCACGCCCTCAGCCAGGATATACTGAGCATTTAATGGTGGGCAGCTCTGGGCACTCTAAGGATAACAGCAAATATGACAAAGTTCCCACTCTCATCACGTTTACCAGGCACACAACTTCATATAGCATATAGAATGGTCTTTCGTACATGAATTGCTAAAAACGTCAATCTGAGAAAATTCTTTGCATGGAAGAACATATGCCCCTACATAAAAGACTACTGCAACTTGAACTCACGCATGCAAGAAAAGTCCTCCACGCCCAACCACGAGCATCAGTGTTCGAGGTTGAATGATGATCTGTTTTTGTCCCTATTCTCCTCGCACACACCCAAAAAATCCACAAAAATGATGTGCTAAACAGAAGGTTTTAAGAAAGGTGATTCTAAAATATTACTTCCGAGCAGGGGTCTGTTCCAAGGCATTTTGTTTTGTTTTGTTTTGTTTTGTTTTGTTTTGTGTTTTGCCTGAAAACTGGAGAGGCAGTGTATGAATTCAAGGTTTTCTAGTACAAAGGACAACATATTTAATCACATCTCTATTATAGCAGCCATGATACAGAATAAGCCGCTCAGATTTTGTCACACAGTTATTCCTAAAGATAGAAATTTAATGCTAATTAAACTGCAGTCTAAATTCCTTCTTCCTATTGAATTTCACAGTAAAAACCTTGAACTAAGACAAAGCAAGTAGGTTTACAGAGGTCGTGTGGTAAAATGCTTCAGAGCAATAAGAAAGTCAGTTCATGTTGTTATTCACATCATTTTTCTGTCTTTCTACAAACCAAATAAACACCACATTGCCAGATTGGTGTGAGTGATGTATTCAGTATGGTATCACCCAACAAGGTAAAGTTACAGTAAGTGACTTAGAAACATTCCTGAATTATCATTCCTGCCTTAGTTTTACCTGAAAAATAAATAATGCCAGTAATAATACTTTGAATACTACCAGGCACTGATATGCTTAAACTTTAAACCTCCCAACACATGTTTGATCCTCCCAACACACATGAAACAACAGGAATTATCTTCATCTGACAGATGATAAAACCAAAGCTCAGACAGGTGAGTAACTTCACTAATGCCAAAAGCTACAAAGCGATAGAATGCAATTCATCTCCACACTTGCCTGACACTATAAGCCAGTGATGGTGAAACTTTTAAAGCTTTCTTTTTTGTTGGTTTGTTTCTTGTTTATTTGCTCATTTTTTGGAGACAAGGTCTTGCTATGTAGTTTAGGCTGGCTTTGCATTCACTATGTAGTCCAGGCTGGCCTTGAACTTATGGGGATCCTTCTGCCTCAGCCTCCCGAGTGCTAACATTACAGGTATATGCCACCATGTCCAGCTCAAGAACTTTCAATAACAAATATCTGGTTGTGGCAGGCAAGCCATAGGTTCCCCACCACGGCTACAAGCCATGCTTCCTCATCGCAGTACAGTCTCTGCATCATGAAAATGGATTAACATAACACTTATAGGTCAACCCTGACACAGAATGAGATATACTGCAGGAAGTGATGTACTGTAAATACTGGATACTTTGTAAGAACTCAAGCAATTATATTAAGATCATGAATATAGTAAAACTCCTAAGGATGTAATCACTGAAAACCAGCCTGAAAGGACCAAACAGACTGAAAAGTCAATCACCTTCTAATGTGTAGTTCAAACATCATCACATTACCACTTAAAGTTTAACAAGTATAGACTGCCAGCTTCCATTCAAAGTAAGACTAGGCTAAAGAAAAAGCAAAAAGAAGACACTAGCATATGACCTCAAAACTAAAACAAATAAAGAGAATTGTTGGGAAAACAGCCAAAGACCTGTGCTCACTGGTGAACTTGAAAGAGCAGCTGTGCTTACAGGGCAGGCGAGGGCGAGCCTGCTAAGCAGATGACACTGGGAAACCACCTCCCCGCACTTGCATGGCTGCCTTCCTCTCCCCCTGCCTGCCCCCACTCCCCATGGCTGTCTGGTGTGCAAAGGAGATCAAGTTCAGGTCTGGGTAAGAGTCTCTGGGCTGGAAAATCCACTGGAAAGGACGCCAGTGTCATTAAGGACTTCCAAGGAACCAGGTAAGACACATTCCCAAGCACCAGTGACAGACCATCAATGGGCCTCGAAGCTCTACCTGGCAGCCCTCCAAACCCATTGGGCCTGACTGGCTGCTGGGCTCTTCTGTTTGACTCCTCCAAAATCAGCTCTGCTCCCTCTCAACTGCTCACTGAGGTTTTAGAGAAATAAATAGTTCAGCTGCTCTCACCAAAACGGAGAGGACCAAAAATTCACAAACAAAATACCTGCAGTGAGGAAAGTCACTCTGTATAGTTTTCAAAATACGCCTGTCCCTCAATATATAGAAAAGACTGGTTCCACAACCCTAAGTGGATACCCAAAAGTGCGTATGTTCATGTCCCTTAGATAAAATGCCACATCCTCCCATCCTTTCAATTCATCTTTAGATTACTTATATTGACTAATACAATAAAAATACCATGTGAATAGTTGTTGCACTGTGTTGTTTAAAGAATAATGCAACAAGCCTAGC
>PVJX010036618.1:0-17463 GCA_004027295.1 Dolichotis patagonum
GGTTTCTGTGAGTTCTCACGTTTGGTAACCTCAAAATGTAATGACCAAAGTCTTTGTTTCTTTTGATGATGTACACTTGTTGATGAGAATCTTTCAAATTCCTTCCTTCAAAGTAAATAGTTATCTGAAACTAAATATAGGAAAATGCTTAGAGATATGTCACCTTTCACTAGCAAATGATTCACTCAGTTGAATCATTTGCTGTTACTTTTGCTTAAGTCTCTCATGTAATCTCTGGTACTGGTTTTCTTTCTCATCTTCTCTGTGAATAGTGAACTTTCTGCTTCCACCCAGTAGAGAGAAGACACAGCATATAGTTGAATGATTTAGCGGGGAAGAGCTGAAATTCAGCCTTCTTCAAACTGACTTCCAAACACTCATCTGTTGTGCCTATTTCTGTCCTTACTTTAGACGTAGATTTCAATCAGTAACCTGTTCCGAGGTTCCAAGCAAGAACAGGGTTCTTTCTGTTTAAATATTTCTCCATTGTATAAAAAGACCACACCTTCTTTTTCTGTTCATTGATTGATGGACATTTGGGCTGTTTCCAGGATTTAGCTATTATAAAATGGAGTGCTTTTTCAGTCATAAAGAAGGATAAACTGGAGACATTTGAGTGTAAATAGATTCGCCTTGAGATCATACTCTTAAGGGAAATAAATCAGACACAAATATGTGAATATCACAGTCTGGTGTGAGCAACTGAAAGGGTAAGTAAGGACTGAAATGGATAATAGATACTGTGAGTTGGAAAGGAATGGTTCACATTGGGAGGGGAACTGGGACAGGAGGGGGAGGCAAGGAAGGGAAAAGAAAAATAATGAGAAAAGCAGAATAGAAAGGGAAGCAAAGATTTGAATACAAGGAGGGGTTGAAGGAAGGTGAGAAAAAAGAGAAATCAAAATATATCAGGTACATGTACAAGTTCTCTCTGATGAATGTGATCATTATGACTATGTGAAATGTGCTAATAAAATTAATTTTAAAAATCTTTCTCCAGAAAAGTCTTTCGAATTTGTCACTAATTAACGTAATTATCACCTGTTCAGTATTTACGCTATCAACTTGTGTTTTCTTTCCCATTTATTCTTGATTTCTTGATATCCATGTGAGTTCTTAACCCTTGGTTCACTTGCTCTCATTTTAAAGAAAATTCAAGGACAGAGACAAGATGAGTATTCACCATCCAGTTTTCTATCTTCTCATTTTAAAGACAGACAAAAATACAGAGAGAAAAAAATTAATCATTGTAATCTCAGTGATAGAACTTTTTAAAAACAAAAAAAAGCTCTAACAAACTTCTTAATATTCCAAATAGTTTCTTGTAAAGCATAGTTTCTCATGCTGGAGTTGATCTTTCTATGGTTTAAAATATCATTCCATGAATCATTATTTACACAAAATTCAGATAAGCAAGTCACATATTTTACATTTGTTTTTTCAATTTGTGTGATTATATGTTACTATACATAAATATTTAACCTATGATACAAATGTTTTCTCCTGCCTTAACATTGAAGTCTTGAAAATATTTCTTGTAACATACATTTGACTAATGCATAACCTAAATATAGTAATTTGGAATTTAAAGGTAAATGAATTTGAAAATATAACTTCAATATTTGCAAAAATAATTAATGCATGGATTTCTAAAACTTAAATATGCATTTCATGCAAACTTAAATATGCATGCCTTTTCATTTAAATTGCTCACCAGCAGACTTAGCTTTGTTGAGATAGTTTACAGAAGTGGAAAGAGTATTAGCTTGTCTGGATTTTTAAAAGTGCCTTGTGAACATTTGAGATAACTGAGGAATGAATTTGATGGGAGGTTGAATGACAACACAAATATCCAAGTGTTTTTCTAAAGAACTGGAGTAACTATTTTCTGTCAAGTCTTTCTCTTTTAACACAATGGACAAAAGCCATGTTGTCAATGTGGGGACAAAAGTCTTGATTAAGCCCAGAGTATGTCAGTATATAATTGGAATGACAACAATATCCATGCTTGCATCAACTGAATGAAAGTGTTGCTACTGACCATGCCAGAGACCAGGAGGACCGGACGATAGGATGATGTCCACTCAGAGGTTTAGGATCAAATGCAAAAGACTCAGAACACTGCCAGGCAGTGAAACACAAAGAAAACAAGGCACTTGGAATATTTTGAAAACTCTTAAAGACGAAACATAACAACAGAACAATGAACATTTCACAGGCTCTCATATCTGACATGTATACTATTTTATAATTTGTGTCTGATTTTTTTCTTTTTCTATTTTACTCATTTCTTATTAAGGATCTACACACTTAAGCAATCCCTGGGCAGTTAAAAGACTCCCTTGCAACTAGATGCAAACAGAGTTTGCTTACAATAGATGACAAAAGACTGTATATTTTGCCAGGTTTTCAATGTGGCATTAAAATCTGGATTTAGAAGATGTTCTTTCTGAAAATAAGATAGGGCTTTTACAGCTGATCAAATGAGATAATATATCCTCCTTTACATTAGTTTTGAGCATTGCATGAGTCTTTTAAGATGCCGATTTATTGACTAGTAATCTAGCAGACACTTCTACATCAGTAAGTACGTCATTACTTGATTATAGAAGAACATGCATATAATTAAAGGTAAAAAAGATCCCAAATATTAAATCAAGCTTGAATTCACAAGAATTCTGATAAAGGGTCTCATTTTATTCTTCAGTCTTTTTTTCTCTATATTAACATGAATATTGTGATTTGAACAAAATATATATTTTTAAAAATGTATAAATGCCTTAAATCTAGCTTCATACAGAAGATGTCTCAACTTTAATGATCTCTTTTTATGTAATAAATAAATAATATATACAATCATAATGTCAAATATGTATAATTTGGTCATTTTTAACTAGAGATTAATAATGTAGCTGTTATTCTAGTAGTTTTATCTTTAATGTTAATCACATTTGTGTCATTAAATACAATATATTAGAAATAGTGTGACCCTTCTAAAGGGATATTTACATCAATAGCAATGGTCTCCAAGTCAAGAAATATGACTCTGCCCAGTTTCCCAATGTGACAAGCGTAGCCTTGGAATAGTAAACAATTTGGAATCCTGCATTTCCTAACTGCAGACTTCTGTAGTACTTGCCGGCAGAGCCCAAGTAATTTGTTTCTAAACAAGAAAACAGAACTCAGATACAGGAAATCCATTTTGTACATATCTTTGTTTTCTGCTAAGTCTGTAGTGAAGTATTTTGTGATAGAATTACAGTAAAGTAAAAATAAAGCTTGCTTATTGCATCATACCATTAGCAAATTGTCCATGAGAGACTTTTATTATTCCTTAGAATCAGAATTCTTAAACTAGTAGGATACAAGACAGAGTGTAGCACAGACAAAGCAATACTATTTTTTGCGACTCTCGCATCAGAGACTGACATGCCACAAAAACGAGCAGGTTGAGTCCTCAGAAAGATAAGAACTCGAGGTGCACCATGCTAGTATCCGGGAGACTTTCCATGTCTCATTTTACCCTTTGCAGCTCAGCTTATCTCTAATAAACTAAAATAAATTTAAAAATTTAACTTGTATAAAGATTCTTTTAAAAATTAAATGAAAATGTATATGAAAGCCCTCATAAATACCGATTTACGAAATGGGTACTAAATATTAAAGACAATTCCAAATAAAGCACTTAAATACCTATATTTATTAACTTCCATTTATATCTTTTAAAAAATACACTGTCATGCTTTTATCCAAAACAATATGAAGTGGGTTTTACTGTTTCTATTTCACCAGTGAAGCGAAAAAAGAATCACTGAAGCTGAGGACCAATGCATACCTGAGATCCCGGCCCTCTGGAAGACTGAAGCCAGAGGATCAAAAGTCGGAGCCTGGTCTGGGAAACGTAGCAGTTTACTGAATCCCTCTCAAAACAAGGAATAAAAAGACCTGTCGATGATGAAGGCCTTGATTTCAGTCCTCTGCACCAACATTAAAGAAAAAAACAAAAGAGAACAACAGGTTCAACATAGTTCATGACAAGAATACACCAGAATTAAAACTAGTACTGATGTTTCACACATCTCTTGCGATAGCATCAGAATATTTTATAAAGTGCACAAAGGAAGTCTAGTTAGGACAGGTTATGAAAAAAGTAAATCATATACATATATTACTAGGGGAATAGCATTTATTAAATTATAATGTGCCATTTATTTAAATATAAAAATTCCATCTCTCTAAAAGTCTTTGTTTTTAATATGTATCTTAAAGAAGAAATTAAAAATTAGAATATTAAGCTAGGGATTTAGCTCAGTGGTATAAGCACCTGCCTGGCATGTGTGATGCCATGAGTTTGATCCTCATTACAAAAAAAAAATTAGAATATTAAAATGACTATCCAAAATCATAAAAACAATCAGACTGCAGACTACATCTATAAACACAAGTGTCACAGCAGGAAAGTCTAACTGTTTTTAGCTTTGTGAAATGCTGACCATGGATGGAAGCATAGATGGGGGTGTTTATTAATTGGTCTTTTTTTCTTTATTGAGACAATATGATGGAATTTAAAAAGCACATTGTAAACTATCATTTCCATCAGAATTTTTCATGACATATAAAGATATCAGGAAGAAAGATATCAGGGAAATTAAGTAACTTTTACTTCCTACTATATGTTTCATGATGTTTAGAGGTGAATCACACATTCAATAAGATTTTGTGAAGAATTGCGCTAAAAAGGCATCATCATTTTCCTTTATATTCCTGCTTAGGTATTTCTGTATGAAATGAAATTATCTACACAAGTTTTTCAAAAGGTAAAATTGCATATAACATATACTTTTAATTTAGTTTTTTGATGTGATTGAGACGTAACTATTAGCACATTGTGAATTACTTCTCCAATTACCTGCAATCATATGAAATGAGATTCAATTAAATATAGTAGTTATTTTTTATTTATGAAATAAGATAAAGCAAATATATTTATTATAAAAGCACAAGTAAAATACTTTATAGACTAGTTTGACAAATTCTTCATAAATTTTTAGACTATGTTGTTTAATATAGCAAAATTCTATTTAATCTTACACAAATCCATCCAGCTATAATTTAGAAGATTTCAAAGAAAAGTACTAAGTACTAGGTAGGACAATGAATAGTGGTCTTTTAACCATTTGGAATTTAAACCACAAAATAAAATGACAAGTTGTAAATAGGTAATAATAGTTAATTGATGTTTTTGAGGAAAATGTGCAATGGAAATTTCTTGATACAAGACAGAAAAAACTAAGACCAATAAGATCTTTAAATTTAGTACAAGTTTTGAAAGTTGCCACTATGTTCCTTCTGTTCCATCAAAGATCCTATAAAATAGATTAGACAGCAGTGGGAATTGATGACATTGTATGTTTTGCAATGTAGTTACATGAGTTATTTACAGTTTTATTCATTTATCAAATTGAGTACAAACATTGAGAGCATTTCACATTTACCTTCCTTAAATATTTTAGCATTCAATTCACAGCACTCCTTCCAAATACACACTCATATCCATCTAGTCCCCTTCACACACACACACACACACACACACACACACAAACACAGACACGCACACACACACGCACACACACACAGACACGCACACAGGCATACAATTATTTTAGTACTAGCAGATATTCGACCTAATAAATACAGGTAACTTTTCTACAGAAATAAAATTTTATATTAAATTTGTCCTTCTCTAATATATATTTCCTCAACTTAAAAAAAAATACTATGCCAGTTGTTTTCCTGACGTGGCAGAAACAGTTTCAAAATGAAGACTGCTGAATTTCACATTATAGAGTAATCATTCTGTTGATAATTAGAAGACAATGAATTACAATACATGCTCACTTTGTTTCAAGAACTCTTTGGGGAGCTGTGCATTCAATCCTGAAAATGCTCTGTGGAAGATTATTAGCATGAGCAGTTTACAGTTATGTATACCATGGCAGCTAGTTAGCTAGCTCAAAACTACAGAATCCCAAGTGTTAGAGGTACAGTCAAACTGAGACTTTAAACTCTCCAAACCTTGATTCTGCTGCTCAGTAGAAAGGAATCAGGTTCTGAGATGAGCACAGAAACACTAAAAAAATTTGAGAGAAAAAATCAAGATGTCAGCATTATTTCTGTCACCATCACAAACATTGTGATTCCATTTATGTCTTTATAAAATTTTATGAAATCAATTAAAGGCTATGAGCATATTCTAATTTTAAATAATCATATATAATTAAATTATCTTCATGTTTTCCTTTGCTTCAGAAAGAAATCTACAAAAATGTGCTTTGACGGTATATTCAGAGAGAAGAGAACTTTTGTGGCGTCTGCAGTGGGACTCTTGCAGGCCTGTTTTAGGAAAGCAATTGTTTTAAGACTGTGACCTTTGGGTAGGCTGTGAGACTTTTAAATGAAACAAGTACATGCCATGCATTATACTAATATAAACTTCATTTGCATTTTTCACACCCAAAGAGTTCCCCCGAGTGAAATACTTGAAAGTATTAAGTTGTGCAAAAGAACTTGTTCCTATGAAAATGCCATTCACTCAACAGAAGGGTCGTGATTGTAAAATGAAATCTTATCTTCAAATGTGTGTTAAACAGTGCCCACGGTTATGTTTGGATTCAAGCAAAGTTTTCTTCTACGTGATCTTGCAAACTGATTTCAAATAACCAAGCTAAAACAATCATAAAAGGAACAGACTAGTCCTTTTATTAAGAATTGATCAAGTAACTAGAGAAAATAGATCAAGTCCTTATTCCCATAATTGTATAACTATCTTTACTCTGAATATGTGATTGACCAAGAGGGCAAAGACAATGAAAAATGGCAAAATTTCACTCACGCTAATAGATGCAAACAGTTTTCTAGATCAGAGCAGGACACATCCTAATAATTTGTAGAAAGTAAGGTTTCAAAAACCATCATAAGAGTAAAGAGACTGTAGATTACTTCAAAATAAATCAATGCCTTTATTTTATTAATCATTGTACTAACCTAAAACTATAATATCATTCCAATCCATCCTCTACCAAAATATCAGGACCATTATCAGACAATAAACATTGTAAGTCATCTGAAGTGATGTTGGCTATCATTAGTTTTAAACCGAAGCTTCAGAGAGGCCAAAGAGAATCAACTTGTAAAGATAAAAATACATTCTTATTATTTCAAAACCAAATAAATTGAAAATAGCTTTACAGATCATTGTTTTAGATAATTTATCAGCAGGTCTTCCTTAAATTCTAGTTTTGCCAGTTTAAAAATTAGCATAGTTTCTTTTGTTTTAAAATAATGCTTATCAGAAAAGTAATCAAGGAATCATAAGACGTATGTGGCAAAAAAAATGGTCTGGTTAATTTTTTCTATGTGTCTTACTAAAATACAGGACCGAAGTATGTAAAAATATATCCATATATTGGGCCCCAGTATCAGCAAGTCATTTACAATTTTAGTAGTTTCTCATTCAGAATTCTCAATATTGTTAAGTATTTTCTATATTTTGAGAAGAAGACAAAATAACGTGAGGAGTAATGTAAAGAATATTATTAAATCAAAGTATAAAAACAGTGATCAAAAGAGAACAGGAATCTCAGAGAGAGAATTAGATTTCAATCTGAATTGTACATTTTACTCTGCGGCTATAGTTGAGTTCTACACTTCTTTGACTGTAAAATTTCTAATTATGGAAAATATGAATAATAGTGCTTTCCTAGAAAACTATTGGCAGGAATTTGAAATTCTGTTTGTCATGAGCAATTACTTTCTTAGATCTGTATCCCCCAATGTAGCTACTATCCTCATGAGGCTATTAAGTAAACAAAACAGGAAGACTGTCAATGAGATAATTTTGTTTGATGAGTATAAATTCAATTTGAAAACCAATAATTACCATTTCAAAATATAATCAATAGAAAAAGTTTTTGGTGAAAGTTTTGATAGAATAAATTTTGTGTGAACTTTAGGAGTGTTTGGGAAAAATTGGATATGCAAATGTACCTTTTCTATCACAAATTTTAAAATAAAAATCAAGTATTATGAATGAAAATTGATTGCCTGATTTTAGATTTAGTGTAATTGTATAAATGTAGAATATCTCATTAATAAATTACATATTTGTTGCATTTGAGATGCTAATATTTTAGATTGAGCATGTTACTACATTAATTTCACCTGATTCTTATTATATCTTTAAATGTGACTAACAAAATTTTAAATTACAGTTCTTGAAATTACATTTCTGTAATTCAGTATTGATTATTTTAATCTATTGAAAGATAGCAAGTATTCAATTTTAGTATAAGAAAAGATTCTTGTTCTGAGTTTACCCAGCTGGTGGTTCTTTATTATGTCCTCATATTGGACTAATCTGGAGAGGTCAAAATCCAAGCCTGGCATCTTTTCTATATGGCTGTACCCAAGACTGAAAGCTGATCTAGAGTTTTTTTAAAATTATGTTATTGCCATTGGAAATGACCAGATCAGAGAATCAAGTGACTGTCTTTCATTTTCCTATTTTAAAATATGTTTTAATAATCTTCCTGTTGCTGGAACAAAATATTCAACACCCACAAGTCCAAGGGGGAGAAATTTATTTTAGTTTACAGTTTATACAGGTTTCCGTCCATAGGAGAAATATTTCAGGGGATGCCAGATGCCAGGGAGGAAGCAGGAGCCATCCAGGGAGGAGGAAGGATACTGTGTGTGTGTGTGTGTGTGTGTGTGTGTCTGTCTGTCTGTCTGTCTCTGTCTCTCTCGCTCTAGATACTGCTATAGATACATCGATATACATCTGCAGGCCACCCCCTTTGAGATCCATCTCTTCCCATCAGGTTTCACCTCCCCAGATCACACCCACTTATCAACCCGTCAGTGGAGTAGTGTAGTCCTGAGTAGTATCACACACCCGCCTGTCAGTGCTGCAGGATTTGGCTGGACGTCTAGTCTATATATGAGCCATAAGATAAAGTTGCAATGTGGCACTCGTGTTCTCTGTGGGAGTGCACACCTGTAATCTCAGGGTTCGGGAAAGTAAGGCAGGCAGAACATGAATTCCAGGCCAGTCTGATGTCCATAGTGAGGTCTTGTCTGAAGAGAGACAGGGAGGGAAGAAAGGAGGGAGAAGAGGAGGGAGGACAGACATCTCTGCAGACAGAGAGAGAGAGAGATGGAGACAGAGATACAGAGACAGAGATAAAGATGAAGGGAGAGAAGGGAGAGGAAGAGGGGAAGAAGGAGGAGGAGGAAGCAGAGAAGAAGAAAAAGGAGAGTGGAGAGGGGAAGGAGAGAAGAAAAAAGAAAAAAATGGAATCAGAGAAAACATCCACAATGAGTTGAAGACTTCTCTTTATTCCTTTTACTTGTTCTCTTAATTTTTTCACTCAATAAAAAGACCCCAAATTTGCAATTCCGAACAGCTACTGACCAGCAAAACTTGAACAGGAGCAGGAGGCCAGTCATGACAACCTCTTAACCACTGCAGTTCTCATCAGCTCCCTTCTGGGATGCGCTAGGCTATGCTTCAGCAAATCTAACTGTAAGAATAACTTTACTTTTAAAAGATATGAGGACATACTGACTAACATTAATTTATGTAAATGAAATCATAGGATTTTACCACCCTATTTCTGATTCTTACTGACACCACCCTCCATCTGATTAAAAAATCTAACTTAGAACTCATATTGCTTTTCCATCATTTTAAACCTGTTAACACCATCTTTATTTTTATTTCCCTTTGTTATTAAAGGGGGTTGAACCCAGAGCCTTCACACCAAGCTACCTATCTCCCCAATCCCCACCTTTTTTTAAAATCGGTTCTGACTAAATTACTAATTCACTCATGTTGAGCCTAAATTTGAGGTTCCCCTGCCTCAGGCGTCTGGAATGCTGGGATTGGAGGCATGGACCCTCCCAACAAGCTCTCTACATTCTTGAAATGTTTTTTGTTCTGTTTCCTATCAATTTAGTCAAACTCTTTTGCTTTCTGACTTGAGATGCTATTAAACCTCAAACTGTTCGCACTATGTCCCCGGGGTCATACTTGTAAGCACACTTTGACACTTCATATATATTTTTCAGAATAAAATGATTCATGTGAGCACCATTGCCTAAAACACTGTCTCTGCTTCTCATTTCTCATGAGATTAAATAAATTCCTGCAGGTAATTTACAGTCCTTGACTCCTCCATAGCTGTGCAGGTTCACCTAGGATCACAATCACTCCCTCTTCCTCCACCCTAGCTGCTTACAAATTATCTGGTTTTCATGTTCCTTTAAGACACACAGATTTTTCAGTGCAATTTAGCTTATTATAGGCATAGTTTTGAAGAGGATAAAAGCAAATTTTCATATTTTGCCATGAAAGTAACTACTCCGTCCTTACCAGAGATTTGTGTGTGTGTTTATTGTAGTCAGCCACTGACTGTTTTGAAGACCTCTTGGCCCAAGAGTTTTTAGTGCAGTCTTTGTTCTGATGATTCCCCATAGCTGAGCTTAAGCAAATTTGTCTGTTCTCATCTTTTGCCATGAAGGTCTCGTTATCAGAAAAACTGTGTGTCACCTTCAATCCCAGTGTGCACTTCTGGGGCACTTTGTTCTATTTGTTTCAACTATGATTGTTTGTTTGAATTTGAGATTTGTCTTCTTCCTTGTTGGAAAACATGATCCACGATAATAGAGGTTATGTATGTGTTTCTCATCTATTTCTGTAAACTATGATATCCAATATAGATTAAGTATTAACATATTGAGTGAATGTTAGTGCCCAAATAATATCAATAGGAATAGTACATAAATTTTAATTTCTTACATTCAGGGATATATGGAAAATTCTCATCCAGATATGATTAGCATATTTTTCTGTTTAAGAAAATACCTGGATTTTCATGTTTTAATCATCCACATCTCTAGATCTTGTGTCTTAGCAAAAATAGTAGAATATTTTCTAAAATCAGCAAACATTATGCAAGTTTAAAGAAATTGTGGTTTTTTTGTGTATCATCAAGTAGAAACTTAAACTGTAAGTGAATTCAATTTGCATGAAAATATACTGAAACAGAATTTCAACACTTTTTTGTATCACATAAAAATGACACTTCTCCCTATGTAAAAGGTGCCCCTATAACATGCCATCTGTTCTGTGAATTCTTTGCTTTTGGTCACTTGTTCTTTTCTTCCCAGTTATTTTACTCAAAAATAGTTACTTTCTCAAGTTTGTATCCTGATTAGGATAAGATGCTATGACATTATTTATATGCACCTGGAAAATGCACTCCTCTTTGAGAACAATCCTGTTTTAAGAAACTAGAATTCAATAACATTTGTAATTAACAAGAGATTATTATTTTACTCCAACTTGACTGAGTCTCCCTAAGAAAAAGAATCAAATAGAAAATCTTGGATCAGGAAATTAAAGATCTAATCTCTTTTCCAAATCTAGGCATGCGATCGTAATTCATGATTGCAGTTCTGAAGCAGAGGATCAAGCCAGCTTTATTTGATTTTCAAAAGTAACCCCCATCCTCCCCATCTCTTCAAAACAAAGTAAAACTGACACTGGATTCGTAACAGTCATCAATTACTAATACGGTGTACTAAGTTAAATTCCAGAATTTGGGACCTCACAAACTTCCCCTCCACTGACATGTCCATTCGTATAAGAATCCCAGACTTACTACTGCTCCTGAAATCAACTTAACTCTGGACACCAAAAAAAGAACGAAAGACATCAACAACTCTTGCTGGAAATGTGCAGTCTAGTTAAGTAGAGATGATTTAACCGTAAAGGAATACCAGCCAGTAGCATCACCGGCCAAGCCCCAATAAATAACAATTAAAGAAGTCTAGAAGAGAATTAGTTATGATTAGATGAAAACCATTAGGGCAGTTAAGAAGTTATTCCAGGTAGAAGGTACAGTATGCTTCACTGTGATAAAGCGAGGTAATCAGGACCCAAAAGGAAAGCAGAAAATAAACTTTTAAACTTCAGAGCACCTTCTGATTGAAGGATTAGTTTTCTCATCTATGTATTGAGAGAATTCAATTCAATTTTAGAAATATTGACCAACTTCTCACAGTGTACCCAGGACTGAAATGGGGCTTTTTACCAACCTCAAGGAAAAATAGAAATTCAATTTATGTATTAATGACAATAGAACATATTGTAAACATGTAGCATAAAAATTGCAAGTATAAAAACAAAAGGGACCGGGCTGGGGATTTAGCTCAGCGGTGTAAGCGCCTGCCTGGCAAGCATGAGATCATGAGTTCGATCCCTGGTACCAAAAAATAAAGAATTTAAATAAATAAATAAATAAATAAATAAAAGGGATTTCTGCTTAAATATGAAACAGAGTGTAACAGGCCAGATTTACCCTCAAACTCGTGAGAAAATAAAATGGCAATAGCAGATAAATTGCGGGAAACCATGCACTTCGGTGTACTTTTATGAGAAGTGGGTTGAGAAAGCGTGAACTCTGTCCGGTTTAGAGACACAATCAACCTTTTGCATACTGGTCTCACTCACAGCAGTTCCATTAATTCTCAGACTCTCAAAAAGTTCTTGTAGACTCCATTGTTCCTTTGTAGAAAAGCCTATCACCTTTTGGTAGTAAGAGCTCATTAATTTTCTGGCAGTCATCATAAGTCTACGTTTATTTACAGTTACAGTGCTCATGTCTTATACTTAGGTTTTTTCTCTCTGATTTTATTCTCAGCAGTGCAAATATTACATAGGAAACTTCAAAAATAATCCTTCAAGGTTTCTAAATTGTGTCCCATTCTGAATAGCATGACCAAGTATTGCACTATTCCACTCCGTCCTGACTGGGAAAAATTATCCCCTTAGCCAATATATCTAATGTAGATAATAAATCCATCCTTGGTTATTTGGTGAGGATCTCACTAATCAAACTGACCCTGGTGGCACACTGCTTGTAAACAGGGCTTGGTACTTATCTCGGGTTTCAGTCACCGATTGGGGCGTTGGAATGTATCCACTGTCCGCAAGGGGAGACTTGGAAACCTTGGACTTGTATTTGAAAAGAACTAGTGATGGTGGAAAGAATGGAATGTCTCTTGTTTCAAAGCTTTGTGGGTTTTTAAAAATTACTCGTTTGCTTTTTTTTTGTTTGTTTGAGGAAGAGACACACAGGTAGATTGGGAAGGCCTTGAATTTATGGGGTAGCTGAGGCCAGCCTCACACTCCAAGGACCTCCGTCTGCAGGCTCCGTGATACACCGGGCCAGCCTTCGAAGCATTGTGCTAGGAGTAGAACACACACACGAGAAAGCACAAAATAGTAGGCTATGCTTTTGAATTATGCATAAATGAAATCAACCACGTGTATTCTTTAATTTTGGATTGTTTTTTCGTGCATTATATTTGTGACATCTATTCATGGGTTGAGGACAGAAGTTTTTATTTCCATTTATCCATCATTCAGTAGTAGGAATACAAATTTTTTACTTCATATTGGGTGAGGGATGTTTTTCTGGATTCTACAGTTATGACTTACTACTTTTGATTTTCTTTATGACATTTGTTTAAAATGCATACATATCTATTGGGTAAAAGAGTAAGCACATTTTTTGTCTCATATATTTAGAATGCAACTTGCTTTACTAAATATTACCAGTTTTCTAAAATGGTTGTTTCAATTTACATTGCATCACTAATGTTAGTGTTCCATTTGCTGAACGTACTCACCAACGATTGGTATAATCTCGGGTTTATTCATTTTAGCTATTCCTGCGGGTATATTGAATGGAAACACTTTGTATGTTGACTGACCCTTTGACATTATCTTTTATGTAGCACTTTGTGCTATTTTTAATCTTTTGTAATATGATGTTCTCAATTTTTTATCCATCAACATTAGATCATCATGTTTTATAGATGAGTACACTGTGAAATATATGGTAAAATGCATTTTATCTTGTTTTGCTGAAGTCACTTTTCTGCGTTTTCTGCATTTAGACTTATTTTGTTTTTCTTTAATTTTAATTTTTCTCATTCATTTTTACTGACTTTAAAAAATAACAGTTCTAAAGCTTAAAATATCCTTCTGGTTACCAATATTTGTTATTTAGTTTTATTAATTTTCTAATTATATCTTAGACACATAAAAGATAAAAATGGTAATGTTCACTTACACTTTTTACAAATATCTATACAAAAACATACAGGGTAACACCAGTATGTACTAAAATTTAGAGATAAGATTTATTTTGTCTAACATAAATACAATTCTACCACTTTCTTTTGATTAATGCTTGCCTACTTTATTTATATTTCATGTATTCTGCTTTGAAATTCACACCTACTGTTTAGTTATATCTCAATGTAGCTGGAATTTTTCTTATAGTGTTGTATAATTAATTGACAGCATAATTCATTTGCAATTTGATAATTGATGATAAAATTACAGTAATGTTGACATAACACTTGAACTGCATATTCATTTTCAATTAATATTCTCCTTTCTTGCTACGTTATACTTTATAAACCCCATTTTTAAAAAACTTATGTGTACTTATTACAATATTTTCATTGACAATTCTTCAATTCTTTTTGGAAAGAAATACTTTGAAGTATTCTAAGTGGCCTCTATGAAAATTAGTATTTATGTCTAACTAAGTAAATTGCAAGTGTATTATCTTCAGTCTCAATTCATTATTAAAACACTTTAAATAAGAGTATGATGAATGTAATTCAGATAATTAAGATGGAAACTCAAGTGTAACTTTTTTTCAACTTTTTGATTTTTTCAGAGACAAAGCTGTTCCTCTTAGCATTTTCCTTCTTCCTGAAACAAATACTTTCTTTCATTACTGAGGACTGAAATCAGTGCCTCAGTCCTTGGCAGTGAGTTACATCTTCAACATATTTTTTTAAATTCTGAGACAAAGTCCTGCTAAGTACTGAAGTTAAATAATTTGGACTGAAACTTCTCCTCCTCCGTCAGCCTCTCAGAATCCAGCTTGAAATGCACTTCAAATATTCTTTTAATAAACTATTATAATTAAAACCCATGATTATTGTTCGAAGAAATGTCTTATTTTATTTTTCTCCTTGAGAAGTACGTTTGCCAAATTGGTAGCCTGTAATATTGATAGACTGAATATGAAACACTTTGAATATAACACTTTGGTTAATTGTTTATTCTAAGGACTCTGTTGTCAATCTGATGCTATTTTTTTATAGGAACTTGTTTTGATTCTCTGCTCTGATATTCTACTTCTAAATTGTATTTTCACATTCCTTAAGCATTGATGATGTAATAATTATTCTTTGACTTGTCCTTTGAATTTTACAATTTCCTTCATAATGTATTCTTCCTTAATCCAATGGAATTTAAACATAATTCATACAGTTTCAATGTTTCGCTTTCTAAGGCTTTTCTTACTCTTTAGTTTTATAGCATTTTATTAAAAAATACTATGGCTAGTTGTGTTATCGTAAGTTCATAATTCCAGCACTCTTGGAATTATGAGAAATACAAATTAAAGCCCAGTTTGGTAAAATTAGCAATTTATAGAGACCTTGTCTCAAACTTTAGATAGATAGACAGATAGATAGATAGATAGATAGGTAGACAGACAGATAGATTATTGGGGGCCAGGCCTACATCCCAAATTTCCCAAATAAGTGTACAGTGAAGGCTTAAATGAATGAGACAAGTGGTAGGAGTTTAGGGCTCCAGGAGGCTCAAATCCCTCTGCAAAGTTCGAGACTCTGGGGGCTGAGACAAGGAATGTCTGTGGGTGGCCCATATTTTTTCAGTTTTCAAACAAGGAAGGGGTTAGAGTGGAAAACACAGGAAATTGAGCAGAACCTTGGGAGGGGTTCGAGAATGCCTGAGAGTAACCCTACTATGTTAATTTAGGAGAACTATGCTAGGAGAGAGACTCCAGGTGACTTCCACTACAGGAGTGAAATGTCTGCAGCTACAACCCCTCTTACTGATCAGGGTTGGAGCCAGGTGTCCTCAGCTGTGGCCTATCCTGCCCTTTGAGGTGCCTCTTTGTTCTCAGCTCAGCCTTGCCCAGCTGTGCCACAACCCTGCCTGTTTATTCAGCTTCAATGGCTCCAACAGTAAGATAGATAGATCCACATAAGTGTCACACACTTAGTCCCCTGTGTGAAAAGGGAAGGAGGAGAATGAAAAGAGGGAGGCAGCTGAGGAAGGAGAATGAGGAGAAGAAGCAAAAGCAGGAAGTAGATGTTAAGTTTTTAAAAAAAATTATTGACTTGTTTGTGACTTACCATGTGACCTCACCTAGAAAATCTAGGTTATCAACTTCGTTAGCATATAATTGTTCACATAATATCTAGAGGTCCTTTGCATTTATAAGCCCTCAGTTTCAGTGATTCTCTTTTTGTCTGTGATACTACTTCTTTGAGCATTACGCTAGCTAAGTGTTCGTATATTTTATCTTTTCAGTGAATCAATTGTTTGCTCATTGAGTTTTGTATTTTTAAAATTTTTGTGTTGTTTTTATTTTCCACTTTGATTTTTTCTTTCTCTTCTGATCATTGTTATTTATTTTCCACTAATAGTATGTTTACTTTGCCCTTGTTTTCTTAACTGCTTTTGAGTCAGTGATAGATTCTGTGATGGTTGATTGAATGTGTTAATTCGATTAAATAATGCTCACTTAAACGGGTTCAGCATAGTTCTGGGTGTGGAAGATCCTAGCTAGGGGGCAATCATTGCCAGAAGCTGTAGAAGGGAAACCAGGAGGAAGGAAATGTTGCTTCTAATTCTTTTGGAGGAGCTCCATGTGGTATTTTTATGCATGCATGTCATTCATTTTGATCGCACACAGCTCATGTTTCCCTCCCTTACACCCCATTACCCTGGTCCTTATTTCTTCTCATGTGTAATAGCAGAATCCTTTCTAATGTTATGCCACTTTTTTAGATTCTATATACAATATTAAGGAAGGTATGATATTTTCCTTTCTGAGACCTGTTTTTTCCTTTTACCATGATGATCTTAACTTCAACCCATCTCCTTCCAGTTGGCGTTATGCCATTCATCTTTATGCCTGAACGATACTCCATTGTATATAGAATACCACATTATTTTTGCACATCATTGGTTGATGGGGATCTAACTTGTTTCATAGGTTGACTAATATAAATCATGCTGTAAAAAACATGGGTTTGCAGGTATGACTATAGCTGCTACTTAATTCCATTGGTTATATATTGAGGAGTGGAAATTGATGGGTTATATGACAGTTTTGCTTTTAATTTTCTGATGAATGTTCACACTAATTTCCATACCAGCTGAACTAATTTATATTCCCTACAGTGTAATTTTTCAGTGTAGTTTCGACTTACATTTCTTCAATGACTAAAGATGTTGACCGTTTTATGCACCATGGTCATTGCTACATCTTTTGAGGA
>PVJX010036619.1:0-17475 GCA_004027295.1 Dolichotis patagonum
ATCGTGGAGCAGAACTGTTAACAGTCTCACTGTTTGAATGTCTACTTTACATGTTTTAACTTTGTAATTTGAACAACTATTTCAAAGAAGTCAGTATGTAATTAGTCAAGTAATAATTTCTTAGGTTTTATTGCTGTTGTACTCCTCCTTTTTTCCTTGAAATACTGTATTGTCGCTACCCTTTATTCTGTTTTATTTTATTTTGTTTTTTCCTCTTTAAATAAAAAAAGAACTGTTGCTTACTATACAAGCTTAGACACGTCACTTAGTTTCACTTCCCCCATGTATACAATGGGGAAATAATGGTACGTACCTCATAGAATTGTTGGCAAGATCAGACTATCAGACTGCCTAACATGATGAAGGCATTAATAGATGCTAGCTTTTCAGCTAGCAAGAGGTACTTGACAGATACAAATTCTATATATTTAAGATAATATATATTGCTATATTAATTAAAATATCCACCATCTCACATAGTCACTATTTTTTCTTTTCCATTTTTGTGGTGATAACAATTGAATTACATCCTCTTAGCAAGTGTCAAGTATACAGCACAACACTGTTAACTATCAGCATCATGTAAACACCAGAATCTTTGTCACTCATCTAGCATGAGTGAAACTTTACAGCCATGAACAGTGACTCTCTATTTCTTACCACCCCTAAGCCCCTGGCAACCACTATTATATTACAGTATCTGCCTCCAGGAGTTTGACTATTTGAGATTTCACAGATTTGTCTTCCCATGTTTAGCTTATTTCACTTAGAATATCCATCAGGTTCATCCATTTTGTCACAAGTTGCAGAATTTCCTTCCTTTTTAAGGCTGAGCAATATTCTATTGCATGTGCATGCACATGCACCAGATTTTCTTTGTCCATTCATCTGTTGACCAAATTATTCTCCACTAGGCTTTATGGCTTTTACCTTTGAGTCATAAGCAGATCCTGGCTCCCTCGCTCAGGCTGGGTGGCAACAAAGCAGTGGGCACAAACATGAACAGTGCCAATACAGATGAGCACCTCTATTTTCTGGACCTTTTAACTTTGGGTGCCATCCCAACAACCTGGATTTCTAAAACTATCTTTTAGAAAGAAAATAAAAAAGAAAAATAAGAGAGAACAAGGCAGAAAAATAACAGACTGTTTTCAGTTAACATAAATGAAGAACAAAAGTCAGAATCGTGTCCATTCTGTGTATGTTGATGTAATTAAAAGCAAAGATCCAACTCAGCCTAAGCGACTGGATTGCAGTGCTTTGCGTGGGCAAATGGCCAAAGCTGAGCTCACAGATACAGCTACCATGCCCACCAAACTTGGAAGTCAATAGAGGAACCGCTCCACTGAACCAAACATAATCATTTGACCTAGGTGTTTGGGCCTTTGAAGGTATTTGTCTGCCCAGATTTGAAAAAGATGCCCTAGTCCTTTCTGCCTTGGGGGCCAACTCAAGGTGGTAACTTGCAGTCATCTGCATAAACTAGAAACACATCAGGATTGAGATTGTGTGCTACCATAAGCCTAGGTTCTCAGAACATCAAAGGCATGATTATCCTGCAAATTAGAATTCACTTACTGCATGGAATTCCTAAACATTTAGGATTTAGAGAAGGAAGTATTAAAAACATTATGACAACTCTGGACCATGAATGATGAACTATAATGGCAGAGAAGTCGAACTGGTTAGCAGGACTGATATAAAATACAATTTTTCTCAGGAGTGATCATCTCTAAAGGGATGATAGTTTGCTCATTGGTCCTTCAACTTTCCTCTCTGCATTTTCATATATTTCAAGGCCCAACATGAGCCCCCTACTTCCAGGAAGCTATCCTTGACTAACTGTTGAAGTCTTTCTTATTTGAACTCACCTAACATGTCGTCATTCTCTACAGTGAACTGTTTCTGCTGCAATTGTCTAGGGCTAATATTAACACTAGTTACCTGAGCATAAATGCATGGCTTCTCATTCCATTTAGTCTTAAAAGTCTAGGATTGTACAGTTCTAAAAAATATAATTTATCCCAAATATTTTCAAATAGATTTCAAGATGTCTGGGAATATTGTCTTAGAATTATTTTTATCTCTCAGAAAATTTAATAGTTATACCTAAATAAAGCCTTAAATTCTTATAGAATGGAGAATAAAGGTTATGAGTCATTGTTTATGGTTTAGCTTTAGAATATTCCTCCAAAAGTCTCATGTGTTCAAAGGTGGAGCTTTGGGGAGGGTGATTGGAACTTGGGAGTGCTACACTCATCATTGATTTCATTCATTGATAAGTTCATAGCTGAATGTGTTGTTGGAAAGTGGGCCTGGTCAAAAGAGTTGGGTCACAGGGGGCATGACCTGGAAAGATGTATTCTTCTCCTTGGCTCCTGCTTTCTCTCTCTCTACTTCCTGGCTACCATAGGGTGACCAGTTTTCCTCTGCCAGGTCCTTCTACTGTGCCATTCTGCCTTGGAGCCAGCCAACTCAGCATGTACTGTACCCTTGGAAGCCATGAGCTACATAAACCTCTCTTCCTTTAAATTGTGAGTGTCAGTTATTTTGTCCTAGAGATGAGAAAGTGACTAATGCAGTCATTGACCTATAAACATCAAGTACATGACTTAGGGCCCTTATACTGAGAACAAAAGGAAGGTTCTCCTGTCCCCAGTGTACTCTAGACTCAACACACACTGCATGGATTGATATGATCCAAATGTCTAAGCCATGGGAGAGAAACAGTGGCCAAGAGATTGAAGAATCTGCAAAGAATTCTTAGATTGAGTTAGCCTTTTCCATAACTATTTAGGACTTGCAAATAAATGTATAGATGTTGATATCCATGTGTTCCTTTATAAGTTCAGTAAAACCTCCTTGTTATTTCTCAAACACATTAAAAATTCTCCTGCTTCTGGGTCTCTTTGCACATGCTTTTCCCTGTATTGCAACGTTCTTCCTTCTAATACCCCCATGACTCACTCTAAACTTGTTGTGCTTTGAGGTCTCTGCTCAGATATTCCCTGTGTGAGGCCTTCTCTGAGCAAAACTCTCCAACCGCCCACCCTGCATGTGTTTTTCCTTAGATCTTGTTGCCACTTGACTTAATGTATACTCACTGGTTCATTTATTGTTTCTTTCTTTAGAAGGTAAGTTCCATATGGCCGAAGGTGGTACATTCTCTGTCTCATTTACTATGTTCCTAGTGCTAAGCACAATTCCTGACATGTAATACATACTCAATAAATATTTTCAGAGTGACCAAATGTTATGAGAATTTAGTTGTGAAAGGTTTGAAGTTTGGAATCCTTAGTACTGTTCCCTGAGTGCATTTAAAACTGTAAAATTATTTTTTAATTATTTCTGACAGAGTGAGGCTCACCTTCATTTATTCATTTATCTCACAGGTAAAAGTAAGAAATGCTATGATAATATGCTAAGACTTTACTGTGTTCTGGGCATTACTATAACAATTTTATATGGGGCATTTTACTTGGTTTCTATAAGAACACTGTAAGGGAATAGTTTTTAAATTCCTACTTTATAAATAAGGAAACTAAAGCTCCTAGAATTAAAACAACTTATCCAAACTGGTCAATCTGACTGATTATTTGCTATTTGTAGTGTGGGGGAAAAGTGATTGTATAGCCATTGAAGAAATTGAAAACAAACTTGGTCAACACCAAAGTAACCTGTAGCAGCAGGAAACCCCATTGGTTCCAGCAGGAAACACAATGCAGCAATCACCCTTTCTAATCTTCTGTATATCATTAATTCTTTCTGAAAAGTTCTTTTCTTTCATCTGTACCTAGGGAAATCTTCCTCCCTCTTTCAAGGCCCAAGCATGTTTGACCTCTTCTCTGAAGCCTTCCCTAATGTCCTGCTCCCTCATCCCTAATGACTACAGCCAACAGAGGTGGTCATATCAGATGGAAGAACACGAGGAGGTCACACCATTCTTAAATGGTGAAAGTAAGATTAGAGCAAAATCCATGCTCTTTTCCATGTAATCATTTCATTATTGCCTGTGTACTCCATTTCTATATCAGCTGAGTCTCCAGAACTGGCAATAAAGAATAGACAACTACCTAATAATCACATCCAGTTAGGAGATTCACTTGATGTCTCTTTCTTGTGACTAAGGCTCTTCCCCACTCCATACTTTTCTCTTTATTTTATAGTAAGTGAGCCGCACCAATACTCATAAATTCCTCCTCGGGTTCAACAAAAACAGAAGGTTGGGCAAGAAAATGATGTGTCCAGGTAGGTGCTGTAAGAGGCCCTTGGTGCAGTCCTGGATATGGCTTATGCCAACTCTGGGGCTTACTCAGAAATCCTGGAGACCATAACCTCCAACAAATGCCCTGGCAGCAGAGGGAGCTGGATGAGAGGAAAGGATCATTAGGAATTAGACAATAAGAGAAGCTTGGGAAACATGCAAGCCCCAGGGTCTGAGTCTCTACCCAGGGTTCTCAATGTGTGGTTCACAGACCACCAGCCTCAGGATTACCAAGGGAGCTTGTTAAAGTATAAAATCTCAGGCCCCAAACCCATTCTCACATGCTCCCCAGGTGATTTCAAAATGCACTAAACTTAGAGACTTGTGGTCTTTATCAGCCTCAATTGCCTAAAGCAGTGGACAGGATCAACTCTTAGAGCTCAGAAAAAACCATACTGACACTGGAGTCCCACACCTAGCAATTGTGATTCAGTGGGTCTCAACAGGCCTGAAAGTTTGAGAATTTTAAGTTTCCTAGGTGATTTTAATGTTCAACCATAGTTATGCACCGCCATCTTAGAACAACCCACCCATCAGTCTAGATAAAAATCCCTCCATCCAAGGTTGTTTTACATATCTGCATCTAGATACAAATCTAGTTTGTAATTTTTTTCTACTGGATCTGAAATGTAAGACAGCATCTTCTGAGCAGTTATATTCATGGTGAGTGACCATGGGCTCCCTCAGGAGAGATACAGGATGGGCTGCCCAGTCAAATGGGGAAAATGAACATGTCTCATCATCATCCAGTTGCTCAGTCTCCCTCAAGAGATCAAGGCCACAGCCACCTCGATAGCACAGATGACATGGCACTGTCTACTGTGGCGTGTATCCCACTGAAGTTCATCCTTTCTGTTGGGCTCATTTGCAGCTCTCTCAAGATCTGGAGATTGGTATAAAGGTGATGTCCCAAAAAGCTGTTTTTCATTTTTCTATTCACTGCCCTCCACCCCAAAGAAAAAAGTGTTGCCCAGAGTAGCCTCCAAGTTCACAGCTTTGGTTACATAAAAATCCTCAGATCCATTTGGTGCTTCAGCTGTGATTGATGAATAGCCATCCACTCTCCTGTAACTGGAGTAGCTGCTTGTTGTCATAGTAGGTAAGCAATTGTATAAATTACCTTTCATCCAAGTCACAAAATATGTTTGCCAAAATGATTTCTTCTCAAACTGTAAAAGTGGAAATAGAATACACAGATAGAAATTGAGTTTGCTCCGAGGAGCTATGAATGCACCATTAAGAAAGCCTTGAAAAGAGATTAGCAATCCATCTGGTATGTTTGCACATCATTTAGTGCCATTTAGGGGCATTTCTGAAGCAATGACAGTCATGGTGGGGAGGAAGAGGAGGAGGTTTCACTGGCCATTAAGACTGTATACCAAGAGGCTGTGGTTATCAGGGCATGCAGCCAGAGAGTGCTCCACCAGCTCTGACCTTAGTTCAGGGAGAACTGCAAAAGCTCCAAAGCTTAATAAAAATCAATGCTTGGATTCCAATGCCAGGGGATTCGTTAAAGCATTGTCATAAGCTGCAGGCCAAGTTCCCTGAGCAAAACAACTCTCTCAAATGTGAACTGATTCTCTCTCTCTCTCTCTCTCTCTCTTGCTCTCACTCTGTCTGTCTCACACTCTTTCTGTCTCTCTATCTCTGTCTATCTCTCTGTCTATCTCTGTCTGTCTGTCTCTTTCTCTCTCTGTCTCTCTGTCTCACCCTGACTGATGGAGGAATTTATACCTCTGATCCATCATTTTGTAAAACAATCTGGGGAAGATCTTGGCTAAATAAGGCACATCTTATTTAAGTTTTTCCAAAAATTTGCGTTTTTTAGAAGTCTTAAAATGAAGATATATAATCAGGATATTGTGTACAAATTATGTTTTAACATAATCAGTTACATGTATTTAAAACAGTTGCTTTTCAGTAGACAGTGTATCTTCTATGGCATTTGCTTGTACTGTTATTAGAAATGTATGCTTTCTGTAGTGTATACCAGTATGTGGTCAGGCAAGGTACACCTTCATCCATCTCATCATCATGCAAGTGAAGAAGTTTGTTTATCCCTTCTGAAAACTTTGTCTCAAAAGTTGAAAGCAAGCCAGTGGGACTATTTTCCCAAATGACATAAGATGGTCAGAGATCATGCAGAGTAAATCAAAGCAAAGATTCTTAATGAAAGTGTATATACTCTGGCAGCAAAAGCCTGCTCTGGGTAAAACAAGGAGCTAAGACCCAGAGATATTGCACATACTGAGAAATGTAGAATGTGTTTAGTTGATTCTTAATCCACAGTTCCTCTGCCTTGCCTTGTTTTGTTTGCTTGGAATTGGAGGGTCATCTTCAGGTTGTGGAGACTCCACAATAGTACATCAGGTCCATAAGGGAAGGAAGTTTTGTCTCCTGTGTTTACTGGTGTGTCTTTCTTGTATAGATAAGGGCCTGGCATATAGTGAATATTCGACAAATATTTCCTGTTCTTCTTAACTGGAAAATAGTCTGAGTTCAAAACTCAGGCGACTGCTGTGAGCATTTACTCAGTTATTTTTAATGTCAAGACAAAGGAATAAGACTCGTTCCACTCTGAGTCCCCTGTCCTTGGCCTTACTTCCTTTATGAGTTGTGAGGCAGGGCTCCATAATCCAGTCCTGGGTTGGAGGGAGAAGGTTGGAGAAGGCATGGAGGGAGAGACACTGTCTAGGGCAGGACCATCAGTGAGATAGCAGATGAGGAGAAAGGACAGTTTGCATCTCAGGGGACCTCACAACGCTGGCAGGCACAATGCTTTCAGCTATACCAAAATACAACAGAAGTGGGCTGGTGCACAGGAACAGAGTTTTATGATTTTTCCCTAGCCACCACACAAGACCTTTCAAGTTCCCACAGATGTAGAACAATTTGGAAACTCTAAGCAGGTTCTATATGACACTGAATATCAGAATCAAAATCACTGGAGTCCAATAAGAACAAGCTAGTTGACCAATTGGGCCAGAAATAGTCATTCAATTTCATGTATTTAAATCAGTTAGTGAATGGACAGATTTCTAGAAACATATGAACTACCAAAGCTCAACCAAGAAGATATAGCAATTTTGCATAATCTAATATCAGCTATTGAAATTGAAAATGTAATAAAAAAACTTACCAACAAAGAAAAGTCCAGGTCCTGATGGATTCACAGCTGAATTCTACAAGAAATTTAGAGAAGATTTGATGCCAATACTCCTTAAACTCTTCAATGAAATGGAAAAGAAATCAATCTTCCCTAAATCATTCCTGGAGGGAAGCATAACTCTCATACCAAAATCAGAGAAAGACCCAACCAAAAAGGAGAACTATAGGCCAGTCTCACTAATGAACACTGATGCAAAGATTCTCAATAAAATACTGGCAAATAGAATGCAAGAAGATTATACATCATGACCAAGTGGGATTCATTCTAGGAATGCAGGGATGGTTTAACATACACAAATCAATAAATGTGATATACCACATCAACAGAGCCAAAAACAAAAACCACATGGTCATCTTAATAGATGCAGAAAAAGCTTTTGATAAGGTCCAATACATGTTCATGATAAAAACCCTTCAGAAACTCGGAATACATGGTTTCTACCTCAACCTTATAAAGGCCATCTATGACAAACCAACAGCCAATATTATACTAAATGGACAAAAACTGAAAGCTTTCACTTTAAAATCAGGCACAAGACAAGGATGTCCACTATCACCACTCCTATTCAATATAGTTCTGGAAACACTAGCCAGGGCAATCAGACAAAAGAAGGAAATAAAAGTAATAAAGATAGGAAAGGAAGAAGTTAAATTATCACTATTTGCAGATGACTGGATAATCTATATAGAAGACCCCAAAAACTCCATTAAAAGACTTCTAGAGGTAATAGACAAATTCAGCAGTGTAGCTGGCTACAAAGTCAATGCACAAAAATCAATAGCATTCCTGTACACAAACAAGAAACTCACCGAGAGAGAAATTATGGAAATATCACCTTTCACAATAACATTTTAAAAAATGAAATACTTAGGAATCAACTAAGAAGGTAAAAGACCTATATGCTGAAAATTATACTACACTAAAAAAGGAGATTGAAGAGAATATTAGAAAATGGAAGGATATTCCTTGCATTGGCTAGGAAGAACCAACATTGTGAAAATGACCATACTCCCAAAACTGTTATACAGATTTAATGCAATCCCAATCAAATACCATTGACATACCTCATAGATCTAGAGAAAACACTCCTAAAATTCATTTGGAAACAGAAGAAACCTAGAATAGCAAAGGCAATTTTGGGCAATAAAGACAAGGCAGGAGGCATCTCAATTCCTGACTTGAAATTGTACTAAAAAGCCACAGTGATAAAATCAGCATGGTACTGGCAAAGAAATAGACCTGAGGACCAATGGAACAGATTAGAAGATGCAAGTATAAGTACAAAGACACTCAGCCACCTGATATTTGACAAAGGGGCTAAACATGTTCACTGGAGGAAGGATAGCCTCTTTAATAAATGGTATTGGAAAAATTGGCTCTCCACATGCAGAAGACTGAAGCTAGATCCATGCCTATCACCATGCACAAAACTAAAGTCTAAATGGATCAAAGACCTAAACATTAAAACAGAAACACTAAATCTACTGGAAGATAGGGTAGGTAGAAGTCTTGGAGACATAGGGGTAGGCAGAGAATTCATGAACAAAATGCAAACTGCATGGGAAATTCTTCAGAGAATCAACAACTGGGATCTCATATTATTGAAAAGTTTCTGCACTTCAAAAGAAATCACCAGCAGGGTGAAAAGAAAACCCACAGAATGGGACAGAATTTTAGCCAGTAACCCCTCAGAGAAAGGACTTATATCAAGAACATATAAAGAATTGAAAAACATCAAGCCCCCCAAATTCAAAGACCTTCTCCAAAACTGGGCAGCTGAGATGAACACTCAGTTCTCAGATGAAGATACACAAATGGCAAATAAATACATGAAGAAATGTTCACCATCACTGGTCATTCGAGAAATGCAAATTAAAACAACATTGAGATTTCATCTCACTCCTGAAAGAATAGCTGCCATCAAGAAATCAACTGATAACAAATGTTGGTGAGGCTGTGAGGAAAAAGGGACACTGTTCCACTGTTGGTGGGAGTGTAGACTGTTGCAACCACTATGAAAATCAGTATGGAGAATTCTCAGAAGACTAGGACTGGAAGCTCCATTCAACCCAGCTATTCCCCTCCTGTGCATTTTCCCAGAAAAACTGAAAAGATCATATCACAGTGATATATGTGCACCCATGTTCATAGCACTTGAATTTGTAATAGCTAAATCTTGGAAACAACCAAGATGCTCATCAACCGCAGAGAGGATGAAAAAGATGTGGTACTTTTATACAATGGAGTATCACTCAGCTATGAAGAAGGATGATCTAGAGGACTTCATAGGTAAATGGAGACAACTTGAAACTATCCTCATTAGTGAAATAAATAAGAATCATATTTATAAATATCGCATTGTGTCTCTAGTGTAAAAAGTAATAAGAACTGTAGGAGTAATAAAACCCAAAATGTGTAATTGTGTAAAAAAGAGAGGAAAAGAAAGTGCTCTAAAGGATATAATTGCATGTATGTTTAAGTGTGTAAGATGAATGACCATATTACTGTTTTTGTTAGATCATGGAGCAGAACAGTTAACAATCTCATTGCTTGAATGTGTACTTTGTATGTTTTAGCTTTGTAACTTGAACAGCTATTTCCAAGATGACAGTATGTAAGTTATCAAGTAATGATTTCTTAGTATTTTTTGTTCTTTTCTTTTTTTCCTTGGAATTTTGTATTGTTGCTACCCTTTTTTCTATTTTGTTTGTTTTGTTTTGTTTTTAATTAAAATGTAAAAAATAAATAAATCAGTCAGTGTTTTAGTTACTTTCTTGCTGTGACAAAATACTTGAAACCCAAAAGTTAAAGAAGGAAAGGTTTGTTTTAGCTCATAGCATGTAGAGGTTTCAGTCTGTAGTCAGCTGGCACCAAGGCAGGGTTGTATGACAGAGGGGCATGGTAGAGGACAAACAGTCCATGGCAGGTCATGCAAAATGTAGTCAGCAGTGATCCTCCCTTTCCTTTTTATTCTGTTCAGGTTATAAGCCTATTGATTGGTGCCACCCACAGTGAGGTTGGGTCTTTCCATTATCCACACTTGGAACTAAACAAATCAGTGGACTAATTTAGTTATCACACATCCTCAATCCATATTCATATACCCTAGATCCACCCACCTCTAAACAGCCTCACCTATGAATGCATGAGGCTTTGTGGGGACACCTAGATACAAGTCATAGCAGTCTGGATGCTGAAGAAAATTCTTTTTTTCAAGAATATTTCCTGTTAAGAACTGCCTAGTCATTAATTCACTAAAAATGAATACTTTTTAGACAGGGTCTCACTGTGTATTTCAGGCTGGTCTTGAATTCACTATGTAGCCCAGGTTGGCCTTAAACTTGTGATCCTACTCCCTCAGCCTCCTGAGTACTGGGATTACAAGTGTGTGCCATCATTCTGGGCTTACAAATGAATTTGATCTACATAAAGGCATAGGAGTGATTTAGAAAATGATTTCTACAAACTAAAATATTTATTTTAAAGACAGTGAAGCAACAACAAAATAGCAAATTTAGGGGTTGAAAAAGTACCCATAATTCTATGACCCTAAAAATGTTTTACTATTTTCCTACCTCCCAATTTCTACCTATATTGATACTTTCATTATACTGTATATACGTATTGTTTTTAAATTGTTTTTTAAATATGTCTTATTATCACATTTTAGAGCTAACATGGCCCCAAAAGTCTCATGTGTACAGAGATGGGGGCTTTTGGAAGATGCCTAGCTCATCACTGGTGTTATCCATTGATGCATTCATAATTTGATGAGATCATAGGGAGGTGGTGGAAGCTTAGGAGGCAGTTGAAGGGAGTGGAAACTTAGGGCCTAGTTGAAAGGAGTGGGTTACAGAGAACTGACCTTGGGGACTGGTCCCTGTTTTTTCCTCTCTGGCTCTCTTTCTCTTGCTTCCTGGATGCCATGAGGTGGACAGCTTTCCTCTGCCATGCCCTTCTACTGTTATGTCTCTACCCTGCCACTACAGGCCTAAAGGCAATGAAGCCAGCTGACCATGGACTAAACCTCGGGAAATATGAGCCAAGATAAACCTTTTCTCCTTTAAATTGCTTGTGTCAGAAACTTGGTCACAGTGGCAAACAGCAGTCTAATACATTTACCTGAGCAGTACATGTTCACAGTAGAAAAATTAATATAGACAAGCAAAAAGAACATTAAAATGGCCTATAGTTCTTTTAATCATGATAACAACTGATAAAATTTTGGTTAACCACTGTTAACATTTTGGTGCATACTTTACACATACCTGATACAGACACACATATAAAAATATGTTATACATAGACATACATATGCAAATGCATGCAGACCCCAAAGATCCTATTTAAGAAACTGACTTAATGATGACTTAGGAACATATTTCCATATCAATAAATCATCAAGATAAAATGACTTCTCATGACCTTTCCCAAACTTATAACTCTAGAATCATTGTTTTACATTCTAGTCCTCAAGGATATTGTGTTAAATATGTCATCATTAACCTAGTCATGCTCCATTACCCATGTTGTCTACTGTGCTAGATATCATGGAGAAGTACACATTTATCTATGATTTATTAAAAGTGCCTAGTAATACCAGGCATTGTGCCATTGTCTCCCCTCAAATATTCTTTTGCGGCAACTCCATAAAATAGGTACCATTGGTTCCGTTCATTGAAGAAACAGAAGGAAGCTTTGAAAATCATTTAAGCCATTCCCATGGCTAGAAAGTGGAGGGGCTCCAAGGTGCAGATACATCTGTCTAACTTTCAAGTCCACCTTTGTCTCTGAGGAAAGAGTTTGGGAGCTGATTTGTGCCAGTTCTGATATGAATAGAGAATAGGCTGGAGCAGAGTGGGCAAGGGCTGAAAGACCAATAATCTCAACTTGTTTGATGTAAAGCTCAAGTGCCATGAGCCATGAGAAATGGGAGGGATTCCTACTAGCTGGAGAGTCACAGAAAGCTCCAAGGGAAGGTAGAATCCAAAGGGGATCATGAAAAATAAAGAAGAAAACTACTCTATGGAGTAGGGGAGCAGCAAGGTCAAAGGCTGTGTAGGGGAGACTTAACACTGATGGGCTTGGCCTACGAATCAGATTAGTCTCATAACAGGAAAAGCTTTACCTGGCAAAAAGTGTGGCTGACAAGAGATGATTGCTTGCATGTATGTTTCTGCATAGTGTCAATGAGAGTCACTCATACTCTGACAATACATGAGAAACCAAATATGTAGAACATTCTGTTTCCATATGAGTAGTCAGTTATGAATTCCAGAACTTGGAAACCTTGCAACCTTTGGAAAGAACTAAAATATACGTTAAGGGATTAGACTTTGAAATGTCATTTTCCATTTCTGTCCAAATAAGGTTGAGATATATTTGGTGAAAAAAATTAAGCTTTGCATGACTACCTCTTCACATGGTATCTGAATGATTTGGATCACTAGTTTACTTGATGATAACCACTAAATTCTATGATGGTAACTGTCTTCGACAACAAGATTTTTGGAATCAAAGACAAAAGTTGGTTTCAGAGGTGAGCACAATGCTCAAATCTTTTCTTCTGATTAGCTTTGATAACTCCATCACTTTAAAAAGAAGTCTTCCCACCGAGCTCTGCCTACTCTTTTGTCTGACTGGTCCCTAAGGGTTACTTTCTTTTAAACACTCTCTTTGATGGACTATACCCATTCTGAAATTAGTTAGGTTCCGTCCTTGAGACAAACCAATTTCCTGAATTCTGTACACAGGTACAGATCATTTCAGGACATTTTTGTCTAGGTGATACAAAATGCTGCTTTGGTTGCATTTTTAAACTTTTCAATCAATACTTTTGATAACAAGTAGATCCAGTTTAAATATAAGCTACCTTACTTGTATTGATTCCACTTCAACTGTCCAACAGTGTCAAATGGTTCAAACGTTATAAATATGGGTTTGATTGTGAAATTCTCTGTTGAAAACACAGCAAACACAGTGTTGCACCAGACCCTTTCTGTACTGTTTGACATGGATATAGGTGAGAGAGGCTCTTGGGAAGGCAGGATGCAAAGAAAACTGGAAACCAGTACTTCCTCAGTTTGCTTCTTGCATCCAAATTCTGCTGCAGATCAGAGTTAGCACTCAATAATAAAGGAAGACAGAAAGATAGAGGGGTTGGTCTGGGACATACATGAGATGATCCATATTGAGGATCACTTTGGCCAAAAGGCTTGGACTGCTATTAATCCTTGCTGTCTTCAGATGCCCAGTAGTGAGTTATCTGCTGGAATATAATTAATCCTATTCTGTAGGATTAATTCTGTCACCAAAATTCCATCTGGATTGCATATAACATGCTAGTCCCAGAGCTCATTATGCTCTCTTTTCCTGTACTAATCCTAAGATTCAGAGTATTTTACTGAGTCTGAAAGATTATGAGGCTCAACTCTTGAGGAAAAATAGAAATTTTACCATCTGAAACTCAAACTTAGAGACCATATACCTGCCTCCAACCCAAATCTTACCAGTCCATATAAGTAATACTCTCAGAAATTTACTTTCTTTTTATCATGTTGACAAGTATGGTTCTATAATCTAGGTGTTAGAAGATCTGCAATTGAATAGCTTTTGACCCTAGCTGAAGAAGTCATTTCAGTTCTCTAGGCCTCCATTTTCTTATCTACACAGGGAGGATCTGCATATTCACCCTGCCTATCTGCCAGTATGTGTGTTATCAAGTAAAGTAGTATACACAACAGTTCTTGGAAACACCACTTTACAACAAACATAAGAAACTGAGATTACTTTGGGTTTTTTAGGGTATTCCCTTTAGGGTATATTTTATCAATGAAACATAAATACAAATTGTAACACAAAAATAACACTGTAAAAACAAGCATTTGGGAGGATTTCAACATGGCTGAATTGAGGAACAACTGCGCTTGGAGCTACTCAGAGAAAATCAGTTAAAAACACAGGTAACTGGAAAAAAAAGAGGGACATACAACCTGATGCCAAAGTCAATCTAAAGTAAGAGACTTTCAGATAAAGCAAAACATAGACATAAGACTTAGTAAAATGGTGATCCAGCCCATAGGGCTGTCAGTGAGACTCCCACCTCTGGGCAGAGCAGGACTGTCATCCTGAGAAGCTTTAAAAAAAACTGATGGACTTGAAAGAGTGCATCTAAGTCAGGGCACACAAGATAGAAATAGGATATAAGGCCCCTTGCCTCTTTTGTCTTCCACCAAACAGAAAATGCTGCAGCCTAGCAGCAATTTTCACCAGCACAAAAAGGGTGAGTGTCCAGGAAATTGCTCCTCCCTGATGGGCCACCAGGGTTCTTTTGCTTGTTTGTTTGTTTTCTGTCTATGCCAGAGTAGCTAGCTAGAACTTCTAGGGACCACAAGGTTAAGGACCACGGCAGTGGTTAAGTGTAGTGAGTGGAAGAGCACCACCCCTCCTGCCCTGTGATTAGTGGCTTGAGAAGGGATACCAGTGTGAGGGATTTAAGCAGCCTTGGGCCTCAATCAAGCAATGAGTAGGAGGTTGGCACTCCCTACCATGGGAAAGGAGATTGAAAGGCGACCAAGCAGACTTGGGTTGTCTCCATGGCAACAGCGGAAGCAGTCAGTCAGCAAGGTTAGGGACCACAGCAGCAGTGGTGAAAGTGGCAAGAAGAATGCAGGACCTCTCCTGTACCCTGACCCGTGGCTTGAGAGTGGGAATCCAGGTATGAGATTTAAGCAACCTTGTGCCATGGCAGAGCAGTGGGAGGTTGTTACTCCCCCTGCTGGAGAGGAAACTGAAGCAGGACAGAGCAACCTTGGGCTGTCTCCACAGTGGTGGCAGGAGTGGTGAGTCAGCCCACAGCAACCCACCCTTCCCCACCATGAAACAAGTGGCACAAGAGGACAGAGATGCTCCCGTGGAAGTTGAGCAGAGGAGGCTATGCAAGGACCAGGAGGAGCCAATGATACATGGGTCTGGTAGAAGCCTTGGGCCCTCTCTGTTTGAGGATACCACAGCACCTGGGACAATGATGCACTGACAAACAAGGTGAAGGGTGGGTGGGTGGCCAAGGGACATACAGAAGGTTGCTGACTGATGAATAGCCACAGCCCCCACATCTGAAGGCCAAGATCAGCCCTGCACAAATCCTACTGCAGGTTTGGGGGATTACTTAGCACAGATTTGGGCACTGACTTGGACACTAACACAGAGCCATAGACACCGTAGGAACTTTATTATTTTTTTCTTTCTCTTTGTTTCTTTGTTTCATTTCCTTTTTCTGTCTGGTTGGAGTTTTTTTCAGGTTCTTACTTTTATTATTGGTTTTGCTTGCCTCTTCTCTCTCTTCTCTCAACTTTCTTGATTTTTTTGATATTTTCCAGTGAATCCTATCACTAGTCTTTCTGATTCAATTAGATATTTTCCTGTTTTCTCCTTCCTTCATTCTTTCTCTCCTGTCCTCTTCTCCAGTTTCCAAAGCATAGGTGATCATTCTTTGTCCTCCAGCCTTGCTTCTACCATAGTTCTATTTATTTATCCAAAGATGATTGGTCCCTTATCCTTCTTAAATACAACAGAGGGTAAAATTACTCAATGAAGGGGAAACTCATTCCATACTAGTATCTTGGGTTTTGTTATAGAAATTTAGAACTTGTTCCTATGGTTAATGGCACCAAATTAATAGTGGCCTCAGTTTGTCAGTTTCTAGGCTATACTTGATATTATTACTGCAAATTGTACTACGTTAGCTAGGGTATGATACTTGTTGTAATCAATTGTTCTTCCTTGTATGAGAGCACTTTAATTGTCTGGGATCATAACCAACACCATAGTCCAGTACGAAAGGCCTGGGTGCTGAGCAAAATAGAGAGCAACTACTCATTCCCAATAAATCGGAAAGGTAGGATCTTGGGACAGTCACAAAGACCAAGCGCCAACTACACATAGAAGACACCTCTGAGGAATAGACATTGCCTAGGAAGCCTTGATATGAGTTATAAACCTATATAACATAATCAATTTACAGGCATCAACACAGAAAACAAATGAAAAGAAAAAATAGAAAATGACAAGATGCAGAAGGAAAATGCAACCTCAGCCCTGTAGTATACCCAGGAAAAGTTCAGGGAACTACAAAAAAGAGGAAATCAGAAGCTGCCCACCTGAACTTTCTGAAATGATAGAAGTAAAGGATATAGGTGAATGAGAATGTAGAAAAAATAATATTAGAAATAATCTCTTCCAGCAGTTTTAGTGTTTCTGTTTTAATATTTAGATCTTTGATCCATTTAGATTTTAGTTTAGTGTATGGTGATAGACATGGGTCTAGTTTTAGTCTTCTGCATATGGATAGCCAATTTTTCCAGCACCATTTGTTAAAGAGACTGTTGTTCTTCCAACAAGCATGATAAGGTGGTTGAGTGAGTTTGTGGTTGGGGTTGTATCTTCCAATCTATTCCACTGATCCTCTGGTCTGTTTTGATTCCAGTACCATACTGACTTTATCACTGTAGCTTTGTAGTATAATTTCAAGTCGGGGATTGTGATGCCTCCTGCCTTGCCTTTGAAATACTAAAACTGATGGAAGACAAAGTAGGTAAAAATCTCAAAAAAATAGGGGTAGGAAGAGAATTCATGAACAAGAACCAAAGTACACGGGAAATACTTCCCAGAATCAATAGCTGGGACCACATCTTATTAAAGAGTTTCTGCATGTCAAAAGAGGTTTCCAGCAGAGTGAAAAGAAAACCCACAAATTGGGAAAAAATTTTCATGGACAGTTCCTCAGACAAAGGACTTTTGTCTAGAACTTATAAGGAATTAAAAAAAATCAGATCTTTGAAACTGAAAGACCCAATCCAAAAATGGGCATCTGAAATGAATACACAGTTCTCAGATGAAGAAATACAAATGGCAAATAAATACATGAAGAAATGTTCATCATCATTAGTCATGAGAGAAATGCAAATTAAAACCACACTGAGATTCCATCTCACTCCAGAAAGAATGGCCAGGATAGAAAACACTACCAACAGCAAGTGTTGGA
>PVJX010036620.1:0-17480 GCA_004027295.1 Dolichotis patagonum
TGCCCCACACACTTGCAATTATCAAGCAGCTGATTTTGTTTGTGGCTATACCTTATAAAGTTTGCCTGTATTCTTTGTAATCATCCCTGATAAGTTAATTTAAAATAAGCATTAGCCTGTATTTATGATTTGCTGTTTATTGCCACAGCATGAAAAGGCAGAACATTGGTATATAGTACTGGTATAGCACTGATCTATGGTGCTATATACCACACAGTACTATATACCACATAGTACTATACACACAAATCCTCAAATTTTTCTTTGAATTTATAGTACTGTTCTAAACAAGATGAAGTTAGAGCTTGACAACTTCGGGTTAATTTCCCATTATGTTTCCTAGCTTCTTGGCTCAATAAGCTAGACCTTCAGCAGTGCCAAGCATACGCCGACTGCCCTGAATCACCCAAGGTGTGCTGGCGGCCTTAGGAGACCATATGTTAGGCATCTGACATATGTTAAAAAGAGCTGGTCATATTTCCGAAGCATATTTCCATAATGGAGTTTCAGCAATGCTAGAATTAGCCCTGTAGCTCATCATGTTTAATTCATGCTTAATTACATTTGAATTTGTGAACTTTTCCACAAAGTCTTCACAACTGCACCTTTACCATAGCAGTCATACTTGCTGCATCTTTTGTGCTTTAAGTACAAATGTCAGTGCCTTGTGAAATTTCACAATTATACTATTCACTGTCATTTTTCATTCAGCCATGAATTAATATGATTTGATAACTGTACAATTATAAAAATATTATCTAGTAGACATCACCCTTGTGAACCTAGTGTTAAGCATTATTATAATGAAGTCAATGTTAAGTCACAAAATTCCTAGCCAGCCTGAACTTAACAGAACATGAAGTCATTTAACTTAATTGAAAGTGTTAGCACTCAGTTTTTCTACTTCAGCAATAGAAGTTCCATACAAATTAGAGCTGCTTAGAAGGATTGCCTCCACAGTTGCCTTTTACACAAAGCAGCCAAAGCTCTCTGAGTTATAATGGCATTTCTTATTCACTTAAACTTCTTCTCCAAGGACTGCTTGATTATCTCCTACTGCCATGTTTAAATCTAGTTCTACAAAGCCACCTATCAGGAAATCATAGAATCATAGCACAAAAGAGCTTTATGAATTGTCTCTGTGGAAGACAAACCCAGAGCCAGACCTTCCTAAGATCACAGCGACACAGAGTTGACTGGAACTGGAACTCACATGTTGTGATGTCCCAGCCAGAAGACTGTTATGGGTGTATGCTAGAGTACCGCACAGGATGGTAGTTGAGACTCACAAGCAATGCCTGATCCTATGCTCCCAGGAAGTACACCAGCAAGGACCAAAGCCTCCCCACCAAAAAGTCATCCCCACCAGTCCACTTTTAGGGCCACAAACGTCACCAACACAGCTTCTCCTCTACTGAATTTTCAGCAAAGCATTCTTAGTGGAATATTGTTAAAATGGAAACACCATGATATGAGTAGAAGATATTCCCTAAAACATTCCATGGAATCCATTAGCCTAAACTTCAAGTTAAAAATCTACGCACAGGACAGGAGATAGTGTCTGATAGAGGTAATTAAGAGAATGAAATGAAGCCAGACTGCTTTGTACACAGTAGGGGATAATAGTAGGCACCCACAATGTGAAGGTCTGCATAGCAAACAAGCTTCCAAGAGACAGACGTAGGACATTAAAATAGAATGAGAAAAGTGGGGGTCAGATAGAAAGCACTGTAGTGAGTGTCACACACACACTCTGGAACCAATGAAGAATGGCCAGTGCCCAAAATGTGCTTTCTTGTAGACAAGTTATCTGTACAAAGCATTTCCCTTTTCATCCCACTCTTAGTCAGAAAAGGCAAGAAATATTCTGAGTCTATCTTAAATGTTCTTGCCTAAGGTTTTCTCTGGGCATGTATCACCAAAAGGTAGTCAGTCTCTCAGCTGAAAATCCCAAGGTTTTGGCTCTCTTTCTGAGTTCCAGCAACAATAACAAAAAAAAATCCCCCATCCTTCCATTCTGTGCTATAAATCTTCCACAGCGTTTTGGTTACTTTTGAAGCCCACAAAATATAGAAGTGCTCTTTTACCTTCTAACAGCCTCTCGGCTCTCACCTCTATTCTACACCTTTAGATCTCACTCTTTCAGGGCCAGAGAAGGTGATTACAGAGACATTCAAGGGCGCTGGGTTCAGGGTACTTCCCTTCTTTAAACTGCAAGAAAATATAATGGAGTTAGGCAATTCTGACTGAGCGGTAACCCCTTTTTGGATAAGAGGATGGTATATATACAAGTTAGATTGCGCTGTACCTAGTTCAGTCCATCCAGCAGGGCACGATGTGGTCAGTACGAGCAGAAAGAACAGAAACATATGCCCTATTTTCAAGAGCTTAGCCCCATAGAGGAGAGGACACTTAGGTAGAGAATAACCAACAATAGAATCAAGGTCAGAGGAAGGGGAAGGAGAAAGACATGGAGAGGTAGAAATAATTGGATAAAGGATAAAAAGAAGTAGAACTGTCCATTGAAGTAGATGACAATAGTCATGTGAGCACCATCTTCCCACCAAATGCTATCACTTATATGTATTAGCTTATTTGATAGTATTTACAGTTTCAGCTCTCCAGGAAGAAACTGCAGTATTTAGTGAATTAGTACAGTACCTGTCTCTGAAAACTCAACTCTAGGTGAAGCAGCTAAGCAAAGGAATATTATTTATGGATAACAAAGCAAATTTTCTATTGGTAGTTTGATAACAGCAAATCAATCTCAAAACTTCCCCTGACTGCTCCTCACTCCAAGTACATTATCTACCATCTTCTCCTTGATTCGAGTACCCTTTCAGACCTGGCGTGGCAGCCTGGATAGAGCAGCTGTCCAACTTGTTGGTTTGCCTTGAATTATAACTTTTTATACTCTGAGTAACTCCACATTATTGTCATCATTGAGTGATCAAATTCTTATCTATATTTCATTTGCAAAACACTTGACAGAATTTAGCCAGATAAGGCCCACTGTGAGCCTTTGGCTGATAGATTGCCTCCATCTACAGCCATAAAAACTCTCCCTCCTACTCCTCCACATGGCTAGGAGCTCTTCCAAGTGCAAAGTCACCCTGAAGTGCAAAGAGCACAGGTGGAATTGAGAGATTAGTGATATAAACACGAGGGTGATCAGAAAGTGGTTGAGGGCAAGGGAACAACAGCACTTGTCATGCCAAAGACATTCTCATCTAGAGCAGGCCAAACCTTTGTCTGCCAGCTTTCAAAATGCTGGCCACAATTTGCCCTTGGTTTGCCAGAATAAAAGAGATTCTATTGTGGAGCTCTCTCTAGGCTCAGGGCAATAATTATTAACTGTGGCTTCCACAGGCTAGGATTATGCCAGGTGGAAAAAACCATGGGCTTTAATCTGCTTGATCTGAAATGTCAAATTGGGCCTAAACACTTCCTAGTGCTGTAAGTGCTCCTGGGAGAGCCAAGATCTTGTTGCCTTAGACCTTCTGTTCTCAGCTCGGGCTTTTCTTTTGCATTTCCACACTAATTAGAATTCTTTGCAAGAGAGAATAATTGTTCTCTCTATTATGTACTATCAACAAGCCATTTCCAAGCCTTTGCCCAAAGTTCAGCGATTAGACTGCAGTGGGTATGCCTTCTGGTTACCCTCCCTTTCTCCTCCACACTCGCTGAGGAGACAATCATCCGTCCTGTGGTTTCGAGATTGGAAAAATATTAGGCCTCCTTCCACTTTTAATCTCTGTGCCAACTGAGCACTGAGCAGGGAAGATCAAACATGAGTCCTCCTCCTGGGACCAAAGGAAAGTGCAGCTCACTTTTACAAAAGTGATAGAGAGAGCCCTTGTGAGCCTTGTGAGGAACAGTATGAAAGCACAACGGGGTCACGCTCGAAAATGGGGGCTCAAACCGACTGGCAACATGGACTCTCAAGAATGAGGTGGGCTGAATGCACAAAGCAATAAAATGAAACCACAGCCAGAGAGCAAAAGGACATTGGCCTCTCCAGATGGAGACTCTGGATGGTGCTGGATGCTGCCGGGTGTGCCAGCTTGAAGGTGGCTTGTCACCGCCATTCCTCTGCCACCAGGAGCAAAGCCATCATGCACGGAAAGTTACTGAACCTACTAGAAACACAAATTCATTACCGTAGTGTGTCGCTCTGCTTTGTCTAGTTTCTCAGATTTTAAGGATTCTTCTTCAAGAGTAAAAGGGATCTTGTGAGTAAGCTCTCAAGGAATAGCAGACAGTATAATACAGAGTCTGGCTCCATTTTTGATGTTTTACTGCTGACAGCTTTCAAGCCGGGCAACCACCCCGCCCCCATCCCATCTCACACTCAGGCAAACCATCGGGGAAGCCCAGGAGCTCCCTCCTTCGGCACCTGCAGCAAATGTAAACCTCACAAGCCACAGTCCATGTGTGGAAACCCACACCCAGGCCACAGCCCCTAACCACGGTGAAATCTCTCTCTTTTCCCATACTGCTGTGAGAGTGGTTAACCCCCGCCCCCCGCGCTGTGCTCCCGGAGAGCTCACTAGGTCATAAATCTTTGCAAACGCTCTGGGTGCATCTATGGCATCATTGTGGGTTCCCCCTACATTTGTGGGTTGAACACCACACTTTGTTTAAAATGCGCAATAGCAAGGCATATTTAAAAACTTAATCAGAGGCAGTTTTGAAGACATTCATAAGCATACAAAGGAATTTGCAACACGAGCAGTAAGATACCATTTATATTAAAAATATCAGCATTTGTGTGTGTGAGAGAGAGAGAGATGAATAGATAGAGAAATCTCTCTAAAACCTGCTAATCTGAGCTGCTTCAGCAAAGGCATGCAGAATAAGAACCGACTAACCAGTTACTTCAAGTTTTATTATTTGTACCTATATAAGGCTTCAATCATTTACCATAAATGTATTATTATATTATCCAACCACTCCCACAAAGTAGAACTAAATAAAATATTGAACCTAATACAATTTTAAGCTAACTAGAAAAAAATGCGTTTTAACACATCAGACAAGCCATACTACGCTTTTAACGGAGGCGCCCTTCATTCACAAAGGTGTAAGCAAATGGGGGACTGTTAGCACAGCAGCCAGCTCTGGCAAGACTGGAAACACATACACGTTTATATCTCAAAATAATCAAGGCTTCTGGCCCAGTAACTCCATTTCTAGCAATCAATCCCAAGGTAAAAATCAGAACTTTGCACAGAACTGTATATAAACGATCTCCCGTCCCATTGCTGCTGAAGTTGCTTTTTGATTTCTACCAGTGGAAGGCAGGCACATAGTTGTGCTGTGTGGTGCAGACGTAAGGCTTGCAGTGAGCACTGCAGTCCCACTCCAGTGTTTTTACCCCTGAGTCCTCTCCTCAAATTCCACGCTGTCCACTGGTGTTTCTTCTAAGGTGTTTCTCCATATTTTTAAATAACATGCGTATCCCTCTACCTCTGGATTCTCAGTTTTGGACATAACGTGTTTTATTGCTATTATTGTGACTGAGATTTCAACTCTCCCTTATCGTCATTTTCACTCATTCTTATTTGCTTTCATCTCCTTCTCTCAATATTGCTATGCCAGGGCCAGGTGAGGTGGTGCACGCCTGTAATTCCAGCACTCGGGAGCTGAGGCAGGAGCATTGTTGAAAGTTTGAGGTCAGCCTGGACTACATCATGAGCTCACGACCATCCTGAACTACATGGCAAGACCCTGTCTAAAAAAAAATGTTATGGCACAATGTTCATGTCATAGTACTATAGCTATGTGTGTATTGTATTAAGCCAAGAATTGTGCCTTGGTTCTAGTTTCCTTTTTTATGATATTTTGTCTAAAGTTAATAATTTCTTCCTCTTCTTTTCTATGTAATTCTCTCTGATATTTTCCCAGTGTTCTCAAATGTTTATTAGTTAGCCTCCTCCCAAGAACCACCTACGAATCTTCTCTCTCCTCTTGTGTTATGTCCTCTATCTCTCTCTTTTTCCCCTAGTTTGTTTGAATAGATTTGTGAACAGCTTTCCAAAAAAGTAAACAAGAGAGTACCCCATATTTTAGTATTTCTAAATCTGGAAAAGCCTTTACCATTTCTTTTATAATTTTTCCAACTTCATTTTTAATTTCTCTTTTCTTAATTTAATGTTTGACTCTGAGCTGATCTTCTAATTTCCTTCTCTTTCTTCCATTTTGTCTCATTTTGTTCCATTTTCTGAGAATTTCTCAACCTCAACCTTGTCTTTTTACTGAGCTGTTATGCTCCTACCATTTCTAATTTTAAAGGATTCTTTCCAATCCCTTGATTGAATTGAAACTTTTTACCACACCCTATGTTTGTTTTACAGATTTAGTATCTTTTATTACTCTGAAAATATTAAATATAGATTTTTATTTTCTTTGCATTGGCTTTTTTATGGATTATTATTATTATTATCCATTTGTTTCTCTTCAGTGTTGGATGAGTAATTACTCAAGTGGTGGTTCTTAACCACACATTCACATTAAAGACCAAAATTCCAAACTTGATTGGAAGTGCCATGGCCTTGATTAAGACTCATCCATCAGTTTCAATGTAGTGCACGTGACATGATTTGTCAAATGTGTTAAATTGGAAAATGTTTAAATCTGAAGCAGACAAGGCTTGGTGAAAGATGGAAGGTTGATATTTTGAGGTCTCCACCCTGAAAAGTTACATTTCTTCAGAAATTCTCTGTGAGCCTGCCAGAGGAACTAAGAGAAAAGGCACTATACAACTGGCAATTTGAATTCTGGAGATAGGATAGGCAGAAATCTCTGAAGATTCTAAAGATTGTGCATACAGTTTCATTTAGTAGCCCTGACCTTAGCTGTGTCCTCCTTTTCTCCTGCTTTCTGTAATACCATTGCAAATACTGTGGTATGCAGTATGGCTTGGAGAAGGGAGACAGACAAATGGCCAGAAAGGGCAGTTAAGGGTAGAGGCTAAAGGAACTGTTAGATTACTGGAACAATGTCCTATACTCCTCCGAATGCATGGGGCTGCAAAACCAATGTAGTTTATTGACACTTAAGGTTTCCTAAAGATGAATCTTACTCTTAGGACTAACTCTAGCCAGCACACAAAGATAAAATGTTGTAAGCTGGATAAAAAGTACCAGGGAGCAGCCTCGTATAGAGCTATATTGCTAAAATAAATCTTCCTGGTGGCTGGTCAGGAACTCGATGTTTCTGTGTATTGAGTTTTAGCCTATTTTTTTAGTCATGTGCCTTATAAAGACACTTATTACACTCTGCAAAGACCTGATTATGAAGCATAGCTACATAAAATGGATTATGCAAAGTGAAGTTCTTGCATTCATTCTTAATAAATATACTAGTTAACAAATAGACGACAGAGAAACAATGAACTAATGAACACCTACTACCTCCAAAATAAGTGCCTATTTTGAGTATTTTACATAACAATCTCTTAGTTACTTTTCTTGTTGCTGGGACAAAATAACCTGACACCCAAAGTTAAAGGGGAAAAGGCTTATTTGACCTACAGTTTGTAGAAGTTTCAGTCTATAGTTTGCTCATTCCAAGGCCGGACGCATGGCAGACAGGCCTGTCAGAGGAGGAACATTAATGGCGGGCAGAAGGTAGCAAAGCAAGGGAGAGGAAACTTAGCAGCTTTTTTCTGCCTCTGTTATAGTCTGCCTAGACTACCTAGATTGGGGTAGTGCCAAACCAATAACAGACTGACTTAGTAAACACACACCCTTAATCCCAGTATCACATACTCTAGATCCAGCCACCTCTGAAAAATCCCTGCCTATTACCATATGAGGCTTTGGGGAGACATCCAGACACAAACCATAGCAAATAATAAGAGTATTATTTATAAATGACCTGCACCATTTGGCAAACTTAGGTAAATGATATCTAGCAACTTTAAACAGATGAAGACAATTCAGGTTATAAAGAATTTACCTTGTTCTACCACTGGGAGAAAATAAAAAGAAATCTTTCTGCTCTTTTTCTAGACTTTGGGCTCAAGTTGGATTCATGCAGAAACTCCTTTCTACAGTTTGATTTGGTTTCATTGGTACCTTGCTGAAAGAAATAAGGAGAAACATGTATAGAACAAGTTCAAAGATGGGCTAGGCATGATCTGAAAGATTTTGAATCTGTAGTACCAGCCACTTTCAACTTCAGGGTAGTGACTGGTTTCTGTGGATAACTGAAACACTGCTTCACTGAACTTCAATGCTATTATTCTGGATTCTCCAGAGAAACAGCACCAACAAAGATACACATAGGCACAGAAGCACATACACACATAAACATATGCACACACACACACACACACACTCCAAAAGACTTATTATTAAAATTGTTTCACACAATTATGGAGGCCAAGTGTCCTAAAAGATTCCACCTGCAAGATGGAGAAAATATCTGGTAACATAAATTCCAACAGAGTCTCAGAGTGATAGTGTTTGCCCAGTTCAAACAGACAGCAAATTTACCTTTGTCTTGGCTTTTTACTCTCTCCTTTTCAGGCCCTTACAGAGTAGGTAACAACCACCCACACTGGGAAGGGTGATCTTCTTTGCTTTGTCTACTGATAGAATGCTAATCCCTTCTGGAAACACCCACATAGACACACCTTGAGATGATACTATACCAACATCTTGGATAGTCAAGTCAAGTAGATACATAAAACTGACCACTATGACTCTATATATGAATTTTGTCATGTATAACTCCAGGGAGAGAGACTTAGCATAGATTCCATAGACACTCTATTGCAATTCTAATATTTATTTGATATAATGCCACAAATGTACCCATGCATATATCTATCTTTATCTAACCATGCCTATATTATGGTTACCATATATATTTAAATGATTCCATATAATACTAAGTCTCAATGCTGTAAGTGGGTATCCCACCTATGTACTGACGTGGTACTCTATACTTGTTCTATTTTAGCACTATTTGTAATTTCTTGGTTACACATTTCATTTCCAGAATTTAATTATGAAGACACATTTAGATGTCATCCTCAATTCTATATTCTGCTCAATGCTTAGCCTAGTGCTGATTACATAGCAGACATTCAATAGTCACTGCATGGAGGGGCTTCTGGTGTCTCTAATTACTGCTTGCCTCATTTATTTTCCATTCCTGTCTAAATAGTCTGGTAATAAAAATGGAGGTGTAAGGAGGACCAAGAGTGGACAAATGTAACAACATATCAAAAGAAATGGAATCTTCATATACTTAAACCTGTTTTTAGAAATCAAATATTGAAAACCACAATTCTGCTATTTAGAAGTTTTGAAAGGACTGTAAATTGATACAATCATGTTAGTCCATAATTAACATTAAATTAACATAGCATACAAACCAGCAATTCCATTCTATACTCTTCAGAAATTCTTGTCTACATGTGCAAGAAACATACATGAGAATGTTTATTACAGCTTTGTCCACATCACTCTAGAAATGAAACCTGTAAGTGCCAACTGACAAGAGAACACCAAAATAATGGAACGGTGAGTGAGCTAAAGTTACCCACAACGTATACAGATTTTAAACCAGGCATGGTGTGGTGAATGCCTGTAACCCCAGCACTCAGGAGTTGAGGAAGGAGGATCACCATGAGTTTAAGGCCAGCGGGAGCTACATAGTGAGTTCAATGCTAGCGTGAATTACAAAGTGAGACCCTGTCATAAACAACAAAAATAAGAAAAACAGATTTTAATTAAATCAGATTAACACTCCACTACAATGTGGATGTGCATTATCTAATCAGCTGAAAGCTTTCAGAGCAAAGACTCAGGTATTTCCAAAGAAGAAGGAATTCTACTTAAAGGCTGTAACACAGAAATCCTGCCTGAACAGGACCCACAAAAGCACAAACAATAAAAACAAAAATAGACAGATGGGTGCATAAAGCTAAAAAGCTTCTACACAACAAAGAAAACAATCAACAAAGTGAAGATGTAATTTACAGACTGGGAGAAATATTTGCACACCTTGTAAGTTGTCAAGATCCAAAATGCACAAGGAACTCAAATTAGTCAAAGCATAAAACCAAATAATCCAATTTAAAGTGGGCAAAAGATCTGACTAGATATATCTCAAAAGAAGATATGCAAATGCCTAACAGGTATACTTTAAAATGTTCACTATCTCTATTCGTCAAGAAAATGCAAATAAACCCAGAAGGAGATAGCATCTCATGCCTGTGGACTGTTGATTGGCCAAGAGATGAAATATAACAAGTGCTGATGAGAATGTGGAGAAAAAGAAGTACCTATACACCGTTGGTAGGAATGTAAATTAGTACACCCATTATAGAAAACAAGCGGTTCTCCAAAAACTTATGAACAGAGCTACCATGTGGTCCAGAAGTCCTGTTAATGGTTGCATCTCCAAAAGGAAAGAAGTCAGTATGATGAAGAGATTCCTGTACGCTCAGGTTCACTGTAGGATTAGTAACAGTAGCAAGGCATGCAACCAACCCAAATAGCCGTTTATGAAACACATATTTTATGATTAAAACTTTTAACAATAACAGATCTTATAGGCAACTATAAAGAACATTGTGTTGAGTTCTTTTTGGTGCGTTAGTGACTGTTTTTAACATAAAGCATTTCTTCCTGGAAGCCTCTCTCTGTTCCCTTTCCTTTAGTAACACTCTTGCCTCTTTTATCCTTATCCCCCTTGTACTTTTCACAGCTTCTAATCCATTAACAACTCTGATATATGGATTTAAATGCCCTTCTTATTACACTCTGTTGGATCCAAGTTCTTCAGGTCTGATTTTCCCATCTCTGTCTCATAATCGGTAGCTTTTTGAAAACCTTCATTTCAGCCCCCTTGTCTGACTACTTAGCTCTCCCCACCTCTCTCGCCTTGCCAAGACTGAACTATGCACGTCCCAGAAGAGTGCTACACGCCTGTTGCCTCTTTGGGCTTTGATTACTTCTCCTCTTAACCTTGTTCTTCTGGTTAAGTAACGCTTCTTGACCCAAAGTTCACACCTGTACCCCTAAATTTCTTTCCTTCTAGTCTCTTTTTGACCTTTTCTAATCTGGCTTTTACCCACTTCATTCAAGGGAAACACAATGCTACCAATTACCTCCTCCTGCGGCCCTGCCTCCTGACCCCGTGCCAGGCTTAGCCTGTGACTTTGCAGCTACTTTTGATCTCCTGAAACACTCCCCCACGCCTCTGCTGGCTCCTCAAGGGCCGGCAGGCATGCACTGCTTGCCTACAACATTAAGGAGTGTTGTACAGCTGGCAGCCCTGAGTATTTTGCATGCAGCAAAGTCGCTCCCAGCTGAATGAGAGGAGACTGAAGATGAGAATCAGTTTTTCATTTGAAAGCCGAATAAAAGGATTGACCGAGCAATCCTGAAGTACCTTGAGGAAAGAAAGAACTGCCAATGATTAGAAAATGCAGACTTTTTTCAAATGATTTTTCAGTAATTCAACAAATAGTGTTTTAAAATAGAAATTCTGAAGGTGTCTGAACTGGGTTCAAAGCTCACTGTAATGACTTGTTCCTTAACACACACAGCCTTTTTTTTTTAATAGCATATTCGAGTTTTAGTTTTATAATTAAATATATGAACAGCATATTTAAAACTTCTAGTGTGTTTTTTTAGATTTAGAAACAGCTGGAAATAATGTTTTCTAAACTCATGCTTTAAAATATCTTCCCCAGTGTCCCTTACTATATTTTATTACATATTCAGAGTAGACACATTGTTTATGAGGTAGTTTGAATTTGTACTTATTGTTGGTTTTCTGCACTTGGATATCCAAGAGAGCCCCTCAAGTGTTGTCCGAATTATTATCGTTGATTTATCTCCACAGCTCCATGTACTTCAGCGACACAAAATTCTGTTCTCTTTACGCCTGTGTCCCCCACCCCTTAGTATTTTTGCTCCTGTAGGTGTGTTTGTTTGTTCGTTCTTTAGTTTCTTCCTTTTTCTTCTGACTGATGGATTGTCTGCCCTCTCATTTCCTCTCAGGATTTGTCTAGCAGTAGTACTCAGTTCATGCCCTCTCTGACATTATTTTGCTTTGTTTTACATACTTATTATTTTTTCCATTAACTTTTGATTTTGAAACAATTTCAAGTACAGAAAAGTTACAAATATTAATAAAGATCATAATACCTTACCTTTTTCACAGAGACATGGATGCTTACATTTACAATATTTGTTGTATCTTGTGTCTGTCTCTGTGTGTGTGTGTACTATTCATAATATTTCCCTTCTGGAACTTTTGGACTATATTACATTCTCTTATCCTTTAACATTTCAGTGTGTGTTACTTAAGAACAAGACTATTCTTTTACATAACTACAGTGTGATTATTAAGTCCAGGAGATGTAACATTGATTTGAAACTTTTTATCAAAGTCCATATTCCCATTTTGTTAATTGTTCAAAGTCCTTCAAAACACTTCTTTTTCCAGGTGCAAAATTCAGGCTAAAATCATATATTCCACTTATATTGCACTTATTCTAGGTGATGTTATTAGATAGCCTTTATCATTGCAGCTAATAAGCAATCTAAGAGTAATCAGAGTGGGAACATATAAACATCCTGTCCCTCATGACATTCTTCCCCCTATATTCAGCATCCACTGATGATCTTTGCCTGACTCACTCTTCACTTTGATACTTTAAAAATGGAATGCAAAAAATGGAAGGTAAATTCCCAGCTCCACTATTTTATGTACATTCCTCTATCTGAATTATCCTATAAAGGCCCTCCTACTATCAATTTTATTTACTAAACATTATCCATACAGCCTCATAGATTCTTATTTTGTTCCAATGGGTTCTGTCTTTATTTATTTTGATCTTTAAAATTATTCAGTATTTGGCCAGTAAAAGCCTCTTGGAGCTGGATCCTGTATCCTCTAAATACTTCCATAAATTTCTCTTGATCCCTTCCTTCCTTAGTAGTCCAGATTCACTCATCTTTTACTTCCTCCCTCAGCTCTGGTATCAGTCATGTAGTCATTCTTACCACACATGATTTTAGTATCTGGCATGCACCAAGCACCCTACTGGACTCCAAAGGTACGATGATGAACAAAACTAGATGTTGTACTTTTCCTGTTGGAACTTAAGCAGGTGAGACAGACATTAAACTCCTTTCCCCATGCTTCATACTCTCGCATCCCAAGTGTGGTGAAATATGTGGATTTTTCACAGATTGGTTTAAGTGTATACTGAATGCGTGTTGTTACCTTCTGATAATCCCCAAACCTCTCCTCTGTCTAAATCTAGAATACGGTGATCTTGCACTTGGGTAAGAAATAACTTGGAGGCCGATGCTGTCTTTAGCTGTCCAAGGAGAAGGCTGCTGCACCAGCTGCCCTGCTAGAATCTGAGCACAACTCCTTGCCTCCCTCGCGTCTGCTTTTGAGTACCCTTGATGAGCCCAGTGCTGCACGGGGGAGGAGAGGCGTTGTGGTCACTGTTAGGAACACACATGTTGGATCAAGTTGTTGTTGTTGTTGTTGTTTACTTTACTGGACTTAAGGAACAGTTTTAGATTTACAGAAAATTGACTATATAATGCAGAGTTCTCATCTACCCTCCCATACACTCCCCCGTTATTTATATGTTGCATTAGTGTAGTAAATTTATTGCAATTACTGAGCCAATATAATGCTACCAATATTGATAGAGCTTTATTAACTAAACTTCATACATTACATTAACTGTCATTCTCTGTTTTTTATAGTTCTATAAGTATTGACGAAAGTATAATATTGAGTATCCACCACGATACTATTATACAAGAATAGTTCACTTCCCTAAAATTCTCATGTTCACCAGCTTCTCACCCTCTCTGATCCACCTTGAATTTCTGCCTTAAAGAGAACCTTAAAGAGGAGTGAAATTGGTCAAGTCAGAGATCCGAGTTATTAAACAAAACGTAGTAGAAAGCTGCGATTGTTTCAGCCTGCATCCTATGGTTGTCTTACTCCATGTGTTTTAGTCACCATGGCTTTCCTTCCACTCCTGGAAAACACCAAGCTCTGCCCCACTGAAGTTCTCTGTGTTCTTCTCTACACCCTTCTCTTCTTTCAGACAAGAGTCTGTCTCTGACCATCCCCTCAAGACCCTTGTTCCTTTAACATTACCTTACAGTGTGCAATACAGAACCCTAAAGAACAGGACAGGAGGCGTGGAGTTATGTTCAAGGCAGTAGACTTGAAAAAAACAATCATCGTGACATTTAATGTAATTGAGTATGGATGTCCTCTCTCACTTGAGCTAAGAAACGTAACAATCTAGACAAAAATGTTAGTACTCTCACCTCAATAATTCAGAAGATTGGCTTGTACTCTGAAAAACTAGAAATGAACAAGTCAATGCACACCGATTCAGAATACATGAATTGTCCTATGGTGAAGCTTTAAGCAGAACCTCCTGTCTTATTTAGGAATGTTACTTCCTGCCTTGGTCATGCTGTTTGAAAGTACTAGTATAACTATTAGGCACACCTCAGGGACTTTTGAGAATATAATTTATAACATTTAATATAGATGAAAAGTTAGTGCTTTCCAAACTCAGTTCCACAAAGCTGAATACATAAAAAGGATGTCTGAAAAAATGTATTTGTGTTAATGCTGCTTAATTATAAAGACCTTTCCACAACCTCTCTACTCCCTCTTCCATATCAAGCAAATTGCAGGAGGCAGCAAAAAGTCCCTGAAGAAATGGTGTCTTGGAGTGTGTTAATAATTTGAATTTTGGGAAATCAGGGTCTTTGTAAAAATGTAATCAATCAATCTGGAAATTGAACAGAAAAATGATCAAATTGTTAATTGCTTTGTTCACTCACAAACAAAAGCATCTATAGTCAAGATTTAAGGAATTTGCTCTCTGAGAGATTACACATGAGGAAGACTGTCATATGATTTTTATCATTTTTCTGATTATAAAAGGAACACAAAAAGGCTGACATCTTAAACTGTAAAAAGAATGAAATAAAATAAACTTGATGGAATCCCACCCACTATCTCAATGTACTATTATCATTTTGATATATGAATGAGATTGGGGTCAGACTAGAGAATCTTCTATTATTTGCCATCAGTTTTTATTCTGAGCATCTCTCTTTATCATTAAATCTGTCAAGCTATAATTTTTAGTGCCTACTTTTAATTTCAACATGTGCTTATACCTGATTTATTTAATAATGTCCTTGTTTTTATAGATGCAGGCTGTTTCCAATTTTTAAGAAAAATAAACAAGGTTCAGGACTCAGTTTTTAAAAATGTCAAAATGACCACAAACAATTTAACCTTTCACTTCCTCAAACTCTGCTAACCATACCAATAAAAAAGAGTATTTATCCTAGCATAAGCAGAGTGCTAGGGGAGATACCAGTAAAGTGGAATTTGAATGCATTTTGGGGTGATAGAAGACAGGAAGTTGACTGTTTCAGTAGGGGAAGGTTTCAATGAGAAGCTGATCACATATCCCAACTGAACACAGGCAGGCTTAGCCCTTGGAAATATTTTGCTACTCCATCCCTATAAACAAATCTTGCATATGTCTCTTTGCAACACCTAGACTGGAGTGACAATGTATGTCTAACTTTGACCAATTTAAGAATAAGCCAGCAGAGTCCTCCTGCGAAGGGGATTGGGTCAGGTAGCGGTATTAAAAGAGAAAATAGACCAGTTGGTCACTGGTTACTTGAGGAAGACCTTTATTTTTAATGCAAATTAGAAAATGAAAAATAGATGTATCCTGTATTGTGAACTTACCCTACCTTCCCCTTACTCTACATAGCTTTTCCAGTCCTCATTTTTATTTACAAAGCAATGATTTGCTTTCCAGGGCATTTAAACATATACTATAGTTCACAACTTTTTGAAATCTCATTTATTAATCCCATCATCCTCTTTTTGGGTGCAACATAGATTCCACATATCTAATTTTATTAAGAATCCACACTGAAAATTTCAAATACAGAATATATTGAGTCATGGCAGGAACTATAATTCTATTTTCAGGACTTTCAAAGTAGCCCAGCCTGTACCAGTAAGCTCACAGAGAAGCCCCTGACGCTTGCTTAAATGCCCTTATTATGTTCAAACATGGGTACTTGTTTTTTTACACTTCTCCTTGGTGTAGATAACACCATATTTGAATGCTTCCCACCTCCATCTATCATAGCTCTTCTATTGCTGCATTTATCGCTTTATAATGTAACTATTTGTTCCCAGAAGTGTCTCACACACTAGCCTCTGAGACGAGTGGGGTCAGGAACCATATTTTCATTCCTTCAACACATATTTTTGAACACCTGCTACATATCACACAGTGCAATAGAGACAGAAAATGCAATGATGAACAAGGTAAGTACGATCTATTTAAGCAAATAGAGTGTGGTCTGGAGTTAGATGAGTGTATTAATTAGCATTGCCAAAATCACCCCATTTAGCGCACCTCCCCGGCACTGAGTCACTCACAACAAGCGTCCATTCCTCTACCCAGGGGCTGCAGGTCCATTGGTGTTTACTTGATCGGGGCTCCAGCATGAGGTTCTAGATCAAGCAGAAGCTTGGCTGGACATCATTCCTCCTTGTGAGCTGGGTTCAGGTCTAAGATACTTGTGTGGATTCTGGGGCACAGGGTTCTCAGAGCATGCCCAACAAAGGTCAAAACATTAGAAACCTCAGCTGCAGAATGTCCATTGATATTCTGTTGGCTAAAGCAAATCCACATAGCCAAGCTCAACATCAGTGGGCCAAGAAAATGCCCACTGTAGCGAAGCACTGCAAAAGTACATGGCAAAGGATATCGAGTGTAATTATAACACAGAGTTGATGCTAAGAATTGCAAAATATGATTCAGTCTACTACACAGGATTACTCTTGTTGGTCACAGTTTCCCAGTATACTCTGTAACACTCTTTAAACACTCACAGCACTTACAAAGAACTCCTTTGGAATCTGTCACCTTACTCTTCTGTCAGCTCCATAAAGGATGAGACCCTGTTTTCCTCACTAATTTTTTCAAGTTTTCTTTTACACACAGTAGGTGCGCAATAAATTCACGTTGAATTCAGTTAGTCAAGTTCAAAGAATTAATGAGCATGTGGAACAGAGTCTGTTTGTATTATCTGCTCATCGATGTTACCTGAGGAACTTTGAAAGTTCTCAACGGCTGTGCCTCATCCAAACAAATTAAAGCAGAATCTCCTTGTTAAAGTTTTCACAAGTATAGTCTTGGCCTTGCCATGTTTCAAATACGTACCAGATGATCCTAATACATAGTCAGGAAGAATCACCAGTGTGGATCCACCTCCTTGGGTTTCGCCAGTCAGGGAAGACTTCCGGAAAGAAGTATCTTTTAAGCAGAGACTCTGCCCCAACTGATGCACTGGCCCTGCAGGACTAGGATCTTAACAGACAAAGTCTCATTTGCCAACACACTAAGAAACTCT
>PVJX010036621.1:0-17535 GCA_004027295.1 Dolichotis patagonum
TCTCCTTGCAAAAAAGTAAGAGCTAAGTGATGGATTTAAGCCAGAAGGAGCACTGGTGGCTTTTAAGCCTGTGTACTCTAAGCATGACAAAGAAACACCTGTGTGCTCCAAGGCCCGTGCTAACTACGGTGCTGAGCATTTTGTGAATGCTTATGTAAACAAATAACTTGATAACCCAAGAAGCTTCGCACTGACACCCAGACAGATGGCCTGTTAGAATCCAGAGCTTTAGCACGCTATGGAGAAAATTAGATCGGCTTTCCCTCCAGAATGCTGAAATTAGTTTTCTTATACCCAAAATCAATCTACAGCAATAAAATGTTACATTTCATACACTCTAAACTTGTATTCTGCATTTGGCACTTGCTATGAAATCAAGAATCATGTTTTTGCTGAAAGAGGTGCTCTACACTCTGTGGTAGCTTTCTGTCACTCTGATAAAACACCTGAGGATAACAGTTTAAAAGAGGGAGGGTTTACTGGGCTCACTGTTTCAGAGGATTCAACCCATGATTGGCTGGTTTAATTGCTTTAAGCTGCAGAACATCATGGTGGGATGGTGTGATACAGTCACTATATGGTAGCCAGAAAGCAGAAAAGAAAGGAAAGAACCAGAGAAGAATGTCAGGAGGACAAGATGCACCTCTCAAAGACACACTTCCTGCAACCCTATACCCTAATAGCCCATCTGTCAATAGCCCATCTATACATGTCAATGTCCTAATCCATTTACATGGTTTACACCTGTATGACCCAGTCACCTCCCTGAGCTCCACCTTCAAGCAATACTGCACTGGTGATCTAACTGTCAGTACATGATTCTTTGGGTGACATTTCATACTTAAACTACAGTGTTCCCTAACTCCAAGTCCAAAGTCACAGGGCTATGGGCTTTCCAATGACCTTCTTAGTTGGCAAAAAGGAGAGGCTCAATCCTCAGCTGGCATAGATTGACCACCATTTGAAAGAAAAACCAAGGAGAAAATAATGGGACTAACAACAGACAGCCTCAAGTATAGTGGAAGAAATAGTAACACAACTCAAAATTCAGGTGAGAAGAATCTAGCCACACCTTTGCAATCCAGGAACTTCCACACCAAAATTCAGAAGGGCTAACAAGCTACTTATAAACACAATACCTGTTACTTAAATAGTGCTTGTTTTATGCTAATCCCTGTTTGAAATGGTTTAGTAATTTAATCATCTCATATCTATAAAGTTTACTATTAGCTTCGTTTTATGGATGAAATCATTGAGGTACATGAAAAATATATGATCTATGTGAAAGCATACTGATAATAAGAGGCAGTTCTGGGATTTTTAGTTAGTCTATCTACAGAATACAGCTTTATCATCACAGAATGCTGCTTTGTCAGTACATGTGTGCGAGCTCACACACACACACACACACACACTCCTCAAGTTCTGAGAGATATGACACCAGAAGGAAGAGATCATCAGGCCCACTCCTTTGGAAGGTAAAAAGATTTCCTTAGTGTCACCAAACTCAGCGTATCACTCACCTCTGTCTCATGACAAATGACACTCACTGTCAATCAAATTAATCGCTTTGGTTTTAATTTTTCCCAAAGAGCAAAAAGAACATTTGAATCCAGGGCTTTTTTTTTAATCTTACAGGATTTTCACCTAAGTGCTCTGAAGCTGACACAGGACCTAAGTGACAGGATGCCTGGGGGTCTCTAACACCAAGTAGAGTACCAGGATGGATTAGGCCCCACGTGTCTGGGAGCAGAGTTGTACCAGGTAGCCACTTAACCAAATAACAGAAAAGCGGTTAACAGGAAAAAGGAACCTAGGGGACATCAGTGTCATCATATATGACAATAAGAGAATTTGATGCAGAATAAGTTTTTCTCTACTCTTACCGAAACAACTAAGATTAGAAACCTCCATTTTGTAAATGTGATCTTGATGCTTCTCTATTTTTCCGTACTTCAAAATAATGACCCTATAAAATAGTCCTCTTCTGTCAAGAAGCAAACTGATCATTTTATTTTCCCTTGCATTTTAGCAAGCATATCATTGCGCTATCTTACTGGCATGTCTAAAGTCCCTGTGATGAAGTACCATCAAAGAAAAGATCAAGAATGATTTACTTGTGGACAGGATTTTTTTCTTTAATTCAGTACAGGGCCAAATGTTGCAATGAGAAAGCAGTATTAGATTACTGGGAATTCAGTGACCTCCCTTCTTTAATCCTCTTTGCTTTGATTGGTTTGACATATCCTATCATTGATCGGCTCAGATCTGGATTATAATAACTGCTGAAAACTGAAGGAAGTATTTTTTTAAAAGGTCATTTGCTTGTTGTAACCTTTCAGCTGTATTTTAATTTCCATCCTAAGAGTATGCTCACAGCTTACACAGAAAAGAATTATAATGAATATAATAAATCAGCCAATTTACCAAGGCATCTTAAAGGTGACAAAGAAGCAAGAAATATCAACACCTGAGAAGGCTGCTGATAAAGCCCAAAGAAACAAACTACAAAGTACTTTAAGAAAGTCTTGAGTCAACTATGGTTGGACAGGAAGGAAAAATGTATTAAAACTTTTCCTAAAAGAGCCCAGAGTTGTTTGAATTTAAAGAGGAACAATGTAAGTGTATACATAAAATCTATCACCATTATCATTGTCAGGGTCTTCTTTATTAAATTAGAAAAGAAATAATAGATATAAAATTAAAGTAGAACACCTAAAGAAATAAGGGAAAACATTTAGTTTTCTACATTTGAACTTGAATTTCAATATTCTCTCTAATAAGCATGTTAAATTACAATTTTACATATTTCAAAAAAATTACAGTTGATGTTACCCAGAAGTCACACAAGGGGCAACATTAACTTGTAATGAAGCCAATAAGATCAAATCTTTTTACATTTTCATTTTAAGGAGACTGGCTCTGAGGACATTATATAACCAGGCAGACAATTAACTTCACCATAGCTTTCAGATAAACCATGGAATTAACAGTATAGGAAAATAGAGGCAGCAGCTCTTGGCCTTTAAGATTTCCCAGCTCCCATCAGTCAAGCACATTTGGCAGTGGTACTTACTGCATTAAAATTGGGGAAGAGGTTGACCGCAGCAGCAGTGTCAAGAGGAAATGGAAGAAATGGTTTAATGTCCAGCGATGGCTGCAGAGGAGGGGCTGGTGGACGGACCAGGGCTGGGAGAGCAGGACTCTGGCATGTACCACCTGGAAAGGCAACAGTAAATGGAGCAGTTAGTGACACCAGGCATGGAAGAAGAAGAAAAAAAGAAAAAAAAACCACCACAATGTTTGTTAGACAAAAAGGCCAGCTTTGTGGGTCACTGGGGGAAAAGAGGTACATGAGGTCTATCTGCTTAACTGAGAACTGCTGCTCTCCTTGGATTGTAACTATCTAGCTATGTAAATACAGTTAAACTTCACAATCCCTACTTTTTTTCCTGTCTAAAGTTCTGCAGTGGGTCAGCAACAAATCTGGAATTGAGATCTATGGGTTCAAAACAGAAACACCCTCCTCTGCTGGCTTCTCCCTCTTCAGAGACTAATCTGCTAGGGATGTGCTCCACATCTGAGCAATTATTAAGCAGAACTGCTGTTTTTCACGAATGCAAAACTCTGACGGCAAGATGACACGAATCTGGCATAGAAAAGAAGCTTAATCACAAACATAGGCAGCTGTACCTGATGGCCGTGGAAACCAGAGGATTAAAAACATGCAGACTCAGTGCTACAAGCACAGCATTTGTGAACTGTTCCACAGCCCTATAGCTCTTACTATTCAGTAACTGCCTGCCACCGCCTCAGCCATAGTAGGTAGAACCTAGATGGGCACTAATGAGCAGGCAGGGGGAATGTTATACCAACAAGGACACCCCTTTAAAGGAACACTGTTTGCAAGAAAGCACACACCTCTGTCCCATTTGGGGGCTCTAGTATGCACAGAGGCTGGAAGGATGGAAGTTCAGCCTTGGTGTTGTATCTCCAGTATTTTGATAACATTCCAAAGCATCCATTTGCTATTAATGAAAGGCTGTTTGAATCCTAAGAAACTGTTAAAATATGCTAGCACTCTTCTAATCTGAGAGGCAAGCAAAAACCTGCAGATGAGAATCCAAGAAGCATTAGGAAAACAAAACCCAGTGAAATTCTTTCTTTTATTTATTTTCTATTATTTTCTGTGAGATTTATCACGGAAAATAATTCTAGGAGGCTAAAGGGAAAAGGTAAGTTCCTACCTGTGCCATTTACGTGCCAGCCAGCTCATTGTCACAACATAGGAGAACAAGGCCCCATACAAATTATCGTTACAAAACTCAGGAGCAGCTCTCCAGTCAACTGCACATGGACCATCACCCTGCCCTGAGTCAGTTACCAGAGCACAAAGTAAACATCCAGCAGTGATTTCCCTAGGATAAGTCTAACTCTGCTGGGCAGAGAATCTGCTAACAAGGTAGATGACTTAAAGCCTCCAACAGAAGCCATCAGCTCAGTATTTAATTAACTATTTGCAAGAACCATCAGCTCTCCTGCTCCCAGGTATAAAATCAGTTGGAGTCAAATTAACAAAAAAAACAGTATTTTTCTCACTGTTTTACTTCCCTCCTTCAATATTCCTCAACAAGAACAAGGCCAACAACTGAAGTTCAAGGGAGCAAACCAATTTTTAAAAAGCACAAAGCAGGAAGTAGAGGGCAAATGTTAAAACAAACAGGGATAAAAGGAAAATATAGCAAACCTACGTTCTCCAGAACACACCATAAACTTATTTTACTGTTCACCTAGTAGTGTGCTGAGTAGTTGTATAACCTTTTCTCCAGAGAGCATTCATAAAACCTCAGTGATAGACCTGCCATAAGGTTAGTATTGCTACAAGTTTCTCTTTAATAAAAACTTAAAGAACCCAAATTAATATTTCATTTGTGCTCTTTAGAAAACTAAGAAGCAAAAACAGATTCTGTATGGAATCAGGATGTGGTTTGCATGTCCACAAATAATAGTAAGCTTCAATAATTTAAAATTGTTTTCATGTATGCTGCACATAAAATAGATTGATACACACCTGTTACTTTGTTTGAACCTAAGATCCACCAAATCAGGTACACCGTGTAGAGAAAAAATAAACCTTATAGAATCGTTAGCTGTTTATGCCACACTTACAGAAACATTCCACCCTTGTAACTATATGCATGCCATTGAGCAGGAATGTACTGCGCAATTATTTTAAGTCATTCTCTGCCTCAGAAAACCCAAAGAACTTAAGGAGTAGCACAAGCTTAATTCAGTTTAGTACAGTGTGAAATATAATAGATAAAAATACACTGATTTGATTGTTAAATTTAATTCACTTCTCTCCTCCAGGTCCAATTTTCAATATTCAAACTAGAATTTCTTTCAGGGGAGATAAAACTATCAGACAAGCGTCACATAACTTTGGAATGTTGGGGGAAATATTTGACCACATCTCTCCTACCTGTCTGAAAGATATATAACAAGATTGTATAAGACAGCAGAGAATACGTGACTGCATATTCTCTGCTCACTTGTTATACAAATCCAGATGTAATGGATTCTGGGGTGTGCTCCCCAGACCTCTCTTTGGAACTCTTAATTTGAGGAACTCTTTTGAAAGCCTCTAAGGAGTAGAGACTGTAAAAGATAAAACATATGCTTTGTATTTGAAACTCTATATTTCACAGCCTAAATAACAATTTATAAAGTTTTAATAAAATAATAATTTAATTAATTAATTTCAGAGGAGTTACTGTCTTTCCATGCCAGATTTGTTAACAAATTAAAAGATACTAAGATCAATAAATTAAAATACATTCATTAGTATAGAATACTTAGCACTGAGTGAGGTGTTGAATATAGAAAGAAATAAGGTAAAGTAAAGGATCATTAAAACTCACAAAATTCTCCCTTCTTTTTAAACATTTGTTTCTATTAGTATATAGTGTATTCACAAATGAAGTTGCAAAGAGTGAACTACATAGAGAACATATTACAGAGCACTTAGGTCTATTCACAAGACAGCTATGTATTCACAAAGCTAGTAATTTGTGAATCTGAAAAAAAGAAAAAACCTCATTCATAGCTACTCCTTAACAAAGACTGAAAAAGTAAGCCTGCCTTTTCTAAAAGTGAGCTTAAAATATAAACTACATAGTGTTTGACTTAATAATTTATACAGATAAACAGGAATTCTAAACTCATGGCTGCCACTTAAAATACAGTATGTAAAAGACAATGTATGTGAAATATTAAGCACGGAGCCTGCACAACTGAAACAGTCAATTTCTAATAGAATAAATTCTAAAGTACTTGTTAGGTCTTTTGAAAACCCTGAATTTAGAAAGTGCCCCCAAATATTTATCTTTGTTTATTTTTATTCCTCCAGAAAAATGTTAACAATAAGAAGTTAATATATAATTTAAATTATATATAATTTTATGTCAATAAAATATTTTCATTCAAGAATTAATATTAAGAAATTAATATTAAGAAATAATCCTTAGGAATGAGACAGGTTTTTTTTCTCTTAATAATACAACACATTTAACCTTAAATTCCTGCACTTGATCCATTTAGAGTTCAAAGAACAGCTACGGAAAATCTGTTTGTTAATTTAAACTTAATCTCAGTCTCAATTTTAACCTACTGCATAACCTTTCATCTCCCCAGATGACAACCAAAGTTCAGTATCATTTGGGCATGTGTGAATATATACATATGTATGTACTTATCCAAAGTTACACTTATCTACATTGAAAAGCCTTATGCAATCATGGACATGGCTGAATCTAGCATTTATGATTGGTTCTTTGCCTAGCACTGGGATTGGTAGACTGCTTCACCCACCCAAGGGTGTTGCTGATGCACAGAATAAGGGCAGGAAGGAGGCAAGCTTCAACCTCTTTTGCCCTTTTGCTCTTATTGCTTGTGGTCACTATGAATGGCTGCGCCTGAGCCATGCTACCCTGCCTTGGAGCCAGCTGAGTATGGACGAAAACCTCCAAACACTGTAAGCTAAATAAACTTTTCCTTGCTTCACTTTGGGCATCAGTATTTTGTCTCAATGAGAGAAAAGCAATCAAGACAATTGTTTACCGCACATGAAATAGTTACATAGGCAAAATAAGTTCTAGAGATTTATTGTCCAGTAAGGTCACCATAAATAACAATAATGTGCTGAATACTATATTTCAAAAACAGTAGAAGAAAGGATTTTGAATGTTTTTACCGATGATACATGTTTTCAGGATCTATTTACTCTAACGTGAGGTTTCTACAATGTATACAGATATTGAAATGCCACACAGTATCCCATAAATATATATAATTTTATGTGTCAATAAAATATTTTCATTCAAGAAGAAATACACATATTTCAAAAATGAGCTAAAATTAAACTATTAAACTGCTCAAATTATTAATAAATGTCAAGAAGAAACCTACTCTATAGAAATTGGATTTCAAGTAGTTACTTGACAAAATCTAGTATGATGCACAAAGGAAACTATTAATATCCATTTACATTTATTTCAACTAGAATTGTCCATGTCCATTGGGGAATAGAGGGGCTCACTGTAGGAAACTGGAATCTGTATGATAGTGGGCATAGGAAAGTTTAGATATAATACTACTAATAGTGGAAAATAAGTGATGGATTTGGAATAATAAGGAAAAAGTTAATTTCACCAAACTTTAGCCATAGAGTCCTATAGTTGTAGGAATTAGCTAAAAAAGATGTGGTCCACAGCTCCTTGGGGCTCACATCTCAACACAGCTTGCTCTGGGTTCTAGACTCAGAGTTATAGGATTTAATGTTTTCCCTGTTAAGCTGTTGGTCTTGCTTTAGTCCCACTGATTTCTGTCACTCATTCTTCATTTTTGGAATGGGAATGTTTACCCAGTACAACAATACCATTTAACTTTCTTTCTTGATACTACTGGGAATCTCTGCTATGAGTTCAATTTGAGTCTCAGATGAGACATTGGTTTTGGACTTTCCAGCAATGCTAAAGCCCTTAGGACGTGGACAACTCTTAGAGACAGACTAAATGTAATTTTCATAAAGATGTATATGCAAATTCTTTAGGGGCCAGGGAAGAATGTCATCTAGGTGTTTCCCTAAGTCTTCATGAGTTTGTAGGTAGGAACCTTTGGAAGGTGACTGAATTGTAGGGACATTACAGCCGACTTGTGTTAGAGACAGAGCATGGTCAGATCAGGTAGTTCATTGTGGGCATGACCTGGAAGGTTGTATTTCTTGTCCTGGCTCCTCCGCTTTCTCTCTCTGCTTCTTGTCCACCATACCGTGAAAAGTTCTCCACCAACATGGCTCTCTACCGTGCTATCCTGTCTTGGAGCCATCAATTTTGGTTTGAAATTTAAGCCAAAATAAATCTAATATTTTAACTTATAAGTGATGGGTATTGTTTCTCAGCAACAAGGGAAGTGACTAAATAACTGGACTTTGTCAGACTTGTTAAATTAAGCAAATTAGTTTCCTTGCAGATAAAACAAATTGTTTTTGAAACAGCAAACTTGTGATAAAAGTTTCATTACTGCTTTAAAAAAGACAGATTCCCTGTAATGGTAAAAAGAGATGATAAAAGAATATAAAGTAGTCATCAAAAATACTTACCTAATACCAGAATATGTTGGCACTGTCTTATGTTTGTAGAGAAACCACAAAAGATATGAATATTATGTCAAACATGTTTCAAAAGCTCTCAAGTTTACATTCTTAGTATCTACGTGTCTAATCAGAAAACAAATATGTATTTTTCATTTGCCTTTGTGCAGATGCCTGTCAAATACTAAAGATTGTCATTTGGGCATTAAATGGCCAGTTTCATTGTGAAGGTTATTTTTTTCTCCTTGTCTAGGATGACTACATTTCTACTAAGTTTCTTTAAACTTCAGTGATCCAAATACCTATTCAATTTCTCATTGTATAAATGTTCCAACAAAAACAGTACAATTAGAAAATTATTTTGAGTTAAATTTCAAATTTATTATTTGTTCATAATCTTTGTAACAATGCTTTGTTTCCCTGTTTTCAACAGCTGATTCATTTACTAGGTTTTGGCAAGACTTTGCACTTTGTCTATCAGGGTGAATGAAGTTCCCTATTAGCTGAAGTGATATGTTCTTGGAAAGTCAATTGACATTTTAAAATGATGGCTGAACATGTGAGAACAAGCTGGGGCATTCCTTCACACCAGACATTGAGTGTTGTCTCACACATCCTGTTTTTGACCACAGGGAACAAGGTGAGGAGGATAAGTGTATGAGTCAGGGCAAACCAGGACACCGTGTTGGAAACATTGATTCAAAAACATTTCCCTGAGACAGTGTCTACAATTCCACCATTACCCATGGAGGAAAATACATTTGACTGCTCAGCATTTTCCCCTTGCTCAAATTCTTTACACATTTTAAGTTACAGAATTTAAATATTCCAGAAACTCACCCAAACACTTATTTTGTAAAAGAGCTTGGACAGACACTTTGATATTATTGGTCACCATCACTCAATGCCATAAAGGAAACCAAAATACTGATATTGTCCAGTTGCCAATATTCTGAGTCAAATCTGCACTAGGAGAAAAATTGAATCTCTCATTTATTTAATGAACTTTCATGAGAATTTCTCATGCATGTAAACATTGGAGAAAATTCTGTTAGGAACGAAAGGGTGAGGCATTTTAGACACATCCCTCTGTACCCTAGTCTTTCTTTTAAATAGTGCATAATTCAGGACAGGTACATGCCTCACAGGGAATCAAGTCTTTGCCTGGAAAATTCCTCTCAGGTCAGCAGCTACTGACGTACAAATTAAAAATGGAAAATTTTCCTCAGGAGGAATTTCCTAAGATTTAATTTCAGACAATCAATTACAACTAATAAAAAAGGTACTCTAGTCCTGGGATGTCCAATATGGCAGCCATTAGTCACGTGAAAGTACTTTAATTTTAAATTAATTAAAACTAAGTTAAATTAAAATTTCAGTTTCTCAGTCTCACTAGCCACATTTCAAATGTTCAAGAGCAACATGTTTCCAGAAGCTAATGTGTTGTACGTTTCAGATACAAAACAGTTCCCTAATTACAGAAGGTTCTATTAAACATTTCAGCTCCAGTGCAAAACCAACATTCTCAAGCAACAAATAATTTAGAGATAAACCGTTTGACCCGGCCAGTTTTCAAGTTCATTGCTGATAGGGAATAAATCTCTTGTTTCTCCTGAGTTCTTTACCTTTCAGAGCTGAGAAGAGAAATTTTCTCAGAGCCAAATGTGGTCATTTTCAGAGGGCAAACAAATGCTGGGATTATGCCAGAAGGCACTCATCATTCATTTTTAGAGATAACATTGGCAATCCATGCATCTTCATGTGTGACCGATGATGATAAAACTGAAAGGGCAACCTAAATTAAAAAAAGAATCATGCTGAAGTATTCATGAATGTGTCCCTTGGATGAAAATGGTCTGGACCTTGAAACCAAAGAAACAAAATGGGGCCAATCTAAAGGTAAATGGATGCTTATTCGTATTTAAAAACTTTGGAGACTGCTATCATAAAGCTTTCATTTTACCCAACGAAAGCCAACACTCACTCATGTAGTTAGTTAGCACAAGCAAATGCAGGCAATGAAACCTGTCTTAGTAGATTTGTCTCTAAGGGCAATTTTACTCCTAATGTCTAAATTTGGCCATTTCATTTATTAAAAAGAGAAACAAATTCTACAGTCCTACTACACGGTCGTGTTTATTCGTCATCTGCACCTCTCAGCTGATTTAGCTCTGTAAACTGGCCCACGACACTGTGAAAAGGTTGTGAACCAACATCATCTAGGGCTTTAGAAAGATTAAGCTCCATTTGATGTCACAGAGATTGTTGATGGGTTTTATGAGTCATTAAACTGTAGGCATGTTCCAGGAGAGTTAGTGAGAAGGATTTGGAATGGAAACTAGGGAATGCAATACTATCGACATTTCTGACCAAGGTGCAAAATAGTAAGGCACAGGTAAGTAAGTCTGACAGATATAGAAAGAAATGAGTCAATGAAGAACATTTAATATAACTCATTTTAAAAGTATTTCATGTAGGGCGGGGTATTTAGTTCAGTGGCGTAAGCGCCTGCCTGGCAAGCGCAAGCTTGTGAGTTCGATCTCTGGTACCAAAAAAAGAAAAAAGAAAAACACAAGAAAAAATATTTCATGTCAAATAGCAATTCAGGCTAGAATATGTGTCATAACTTATGGTAGTACATTAAGGATTGTTTATCTAGAGTTTAACCAACATAAACGCGTATTTTTTAAACCTACATCAAAATATAGCAAATAACTAGTCACCTATTTCTAGCTTATGATGTAATTGATGTGCGACTTCCTCTATGAACTGGTTGCTCCATGTCTGCTAACATGTTTTTCCCAGCCCCGCTGCTTTATGTAGCACAGGCGTCCGTCAAGTATACATTACCATGTCCATCTGGCTCTTTATCTGTCACCACATATGAAACGCTAGCTGTCACCAACCATGGTCTAACTAATTATTTCTTGTCACCTGACAAGGGTTCCTTGGTACCTATTTATTAAGTTATATGTCTGTTTTGGGAATGAATGGATGAAAGGAAAAATTAATAAACAAGTGAATTCAGTAATAAAATCACAACCTTCTGAGATTTTATCCCTTCTTTTGTGTCCAAATTAACAATGGCATCCATTTGAAAACCAGCAACTTCCTTGAAAAACTAGAACTACAAAGGAGAATAAACAATCCTGAGTGTTTATTGGAGTAAGAGGTGAGGAACTCTAACACTTCAGTTTGCCTTGATCAGCTTTCCACTCCTGGGATAAAATACACAACATATACAATTTAAAAAAGGAAAGGTTCATTTATTCCACAGTATTATGGATTAAAAACTGATGTTCAACTTAACACCAACTGAATTAAATCAGCATGGTGCTAAGCGTAGATGTTCTACCTGAGGAAAGTAGCCAGCATAAATAGAGACATGGAGAAGGAGAAGTGAGGCATTATGGGTTTCTCTAAGTGTTGCTGTTTTGAGCCATTGGTTCTCCTGGAAGAACTTGTCATGACTGGCTTCCCCAGTGTGAGTTCAACCATTATAATCAGAGGAGTGTGGGACCTTGTTGGTGAGAGTGGCTGTGGTTCACTTTGGGGGAGCTCTGGTCCTTACATCACTTCCTGGCTCCAGAGGAGAAGATGTGTGCCATTTAATCTCCAGGACAAACTCTTCATGCTGGCTTCCTGGCACATACTCGACTGTTCTTATTGTTGGAGGAGCTCGGGGCCTCCATGTCACTGAGGATGGCTGTGGTGCTTTTCAGGACAGCCCTGGTCTTTATTAGGAGTGTGACTTCTCAGCTCCAGTGTAGAACACTCAACCTACTAATGCAGCTCCTTAACCCCACTGGTATAGACTTTCTAGATTCCACTGCTGACCGTTGGGCCTTCTCAGCAGATCCATAAAACAGACTGGTGTGAGTCCTTCTTGTGGGCTATAAACCTCCAGTTGGACTTGTGGGAGGCATTGGCATGAGCTCTAGGTTTTCATTTCACTCATGCAGGACACTGCTGTGGGATCCAGGCCCTTGACTTATCATTCTGGGTCTTTAGTGTTGTGGACAGATTTCCTTAACTTTCTTGTGTTTTACTCTGTGTGACCATCATAAAATAATATTATAAATTCTAATTGTTCTCATAACCCCTGACTACAACATACAGTTCTGAGGTTCCGATCCATGGTCAGTTGTTTACATTACGGTGGGTCTGAGGTGAGGCTGAACATCACGGTGGAAAGGTTTGGTGGAACAGCATTCTCTCTCTTGCTGGATAGAAGCAATGAATTCAGAGGGAGCAGGAGAGATCAGACATGGTCACCAATGTCACGACTCCACGATCCTCCCAAACACAAGCAAATGTGGTTTACTAATCCCCTGGACCCTCTCAGGATATTATATTTTATATATTACATTTTACCGACTTTATGTCTGTGTATTAAAATATGTTTTCATACATACCTAAGAGGTATGTCTATTCTTCAGTTTCATGTTACATTTTACCGACTTTATGTCTGTGTATTAAAATATGTTTTGATACATACCTAAGAGGTATGTCTATTCTTCAGTTTCATAAATGAGACCCCTGGCTTCCACAGACATAAATGCAGTAGCATTTCTGCTCTTGTACACTAACCAGCATCCTAGTTATGCTTCAGCTTTGTAAAAAGGAAATGGAGCATCAGTGAACCTAAAAACAATTACTCCAGATTGTTTAAGTTCACATATGCAGTAAGTGGTACAGCCAGGATCTGAGACTCACCATTCTGCTTTTTATCTATGTTTTATTCAGAATTATTCATTTTCTTAATGAAAGGCAGTAGGGAAAAATACTGTATAAACACAAAGCCGACTTCAGTTAAAATTGTTAAACAAATTAATATACACCAAGAGGCCCTTACTTGTAAGGCACTGAATCATTTGAAATGCAATTTTAAATGTTTCTTCCCTCTGCTGGCATTTGTAAGTCAGTGTATGGTAGATTATGCACATACGAAATCTAAGAGTGTCTGTGTACCCATCCAAAGACATCAGGCTTTTAATCTATTTGCAGTCGCTTATTGGTTCAGTTTGCCCTTTCTCTTGGTTTGCACAGACAAGAAAAGTAAAGATAGTAACTAAATTTACTCCCATCATTACTAATTCTACCACACTTAACATCCCATCCCCTAGGTCATTCCCATGATAATGAATGTTTTCACACAATACTTGTGACTTCTTTTTATATTTAAATCTACTTTTCCTTAGTAATGAGGATGACACAAAATTCCTAGGAAATCCTGCTATCCTGGACACTGAGTGACACTTGGAAATAGCCATCACTAATTATCACCATCATCAAATTAGAAGAAATTCATGAAGACCAGTGAGAATCATATTCGTGCTGCCATACAACTCCTTTACTTAACACATCCCAAGCATTTGTCATATTCATTACCTTCCAAGGTTTAGGGACAGTAAGGGCTGCTCCCCAGTGCATTGGTGAACATTATAACAAACTTTATAATAGAAAAAATAAATTCTGATTTCAACTTCCTTAAGTACATTCCCGGTGGAGCTGACATGTGCTCTGTTTAGTCTCAGCTACAATACAATTGCTTATTCTGGCAAGTTTTGATTTAAAGAAACCTAACTATATTTTCTTATAATTCTGAAACATTTAGTCTTTGGAAAAAAAATGTAACATTAGCTACTAATGTAATTGTAGTAATTGTGGAATCTCAAAAATGATTTGCTGTAAGTAGAAGAAAAGTAAAATGTCTTATGCATGATCACAAGCAAGATAAATACACATTACCCATTTTATTTTTGCAAGACAGCTTCATGTGTTACTTATGTAAACAAGGATGATAGCCCTGTTCTCATTTCCAGGTGAAGAAACAAGCTTAGTGAGATTACTTCCCTCAACATAAGCTGCCTTGTTATATGGTAGACCTAAGAAGAATTAAAACCCAGAGCTATCCAATTTCCAAGTCTATAGTCTTTGATGATAATATGCCTCTTTCTTTCTCAGATGCCTACCACCTTCTGATTCCTATCAAATTAAAAAAGCAATTGATGACAGCAAAAGTCACCTCTGAGGAAGAAAGGACATAAGTAAATTTTCATATTCAAGTAGTCATGAGCCAATAGGTGCAGGATTTACAAATTATGAAAAAATGAGAAACAGTTTATCACCTCTCCTGGGCGGGAAAGTCCTTATACAAAGGTAGAACCATCATAAAAATACAACACGTAATGCAAAGAGACATCTGCAGTGTAATACAAAACATCATGAAGCAGTGCAGTTAAACATGAGAACTTGACTTGGCGTGAGGCACACATACATCTTCAGTAAAACAACTAACCGACATCCACTTTACTCTATTCAAATGGAGTCAGAAGTCACTGACTGATGTACAATACCACAAAAATTATTTCAGCTTTTTCTTTTATTGTAAATGTGATTGGAAGTTGATGATCTGACTATTCCTTAGAATTTGGGTGTCCGGAATGCTACAGGCTTATGTAAATATCTAGGAAAAATTTAACAATGTCATTGAAATATTGTGGTAGTTAAACTAACCACCCTCTTCATAAATGATGGGGTACATAGATAAAATTGTTCAAGAGTCCAAATTTCAAATAATGATCTCAAAAAATAATGATAGAAAAACACTGTCAGTTTTTTTAGCACTCTAGATATACATACACTTTTAATTTTCATAACAATTCCACTAAGTCTCAATGACTTTTTAGTTGTGGAAACTGAGGATCTATGAGATTATTTATTCTTTAGCTTTTAACTCAAAGTATGGATGCAGAAAAAGACTGACTGATATAAGACTTCCACTCTTTGGAAAAATCATGGAAAAATTTTACCATTGTCCTCCTAAGTCAAATACAGAAATCCATGATACCACTTCCTTTTCTAGGGCTCAGGGCATATATTAACAACTGATCATATTTCAGTGGGCCTAAGAATCTTACTTAACACAATATAACATTGCTTAATCCCACTGACCATTTAGTGGCCAGCTCTCAGTATGTTCAGAAGTGAGGCGAAGGAAGGTGATTAGATTATGGAGTTCCTCCTTCACTAGCAGATTGATTACTTGATAGAATCATAATTTGATGACATTACTGGGGGGTTCCAGGAAATTGGCAGATGGAGTCTGCTGAAGGGAGTGGGTCATCACACGAGGCACTCAGGCAGTGTGTGCTGCAACCCAAGCCCCCTCCTCTCTCTCTACGCCTTTACTGGCCATCAAGTGAGCAGCTCTACTCTGCTCTCTCTTTCTACCTTGATGTTTTTACATGACCATAATAGAACCAGCTGATCATGGACTGAAATTATAATTCAAAATAGATCTTTCCACCTTTAAATGGTTTTCCTCATATATTTTATCACAGCAATAAAAAAATGACTAACCTACCAAAGCAAATACTCAAAATTATTAAATCAGTAACATTAAGGTGCCTAGGTATCTTAAATTCTTCTCTTGTGATTTTCCATCAATATGGAAGATGCATAGAAACCATCTGTAAACTTTTGAAGACAGGTACTGGGTAAAGGTTGATTGTGTCCTTATACTGATGCATAATTTGCAAAGTGTTCAGTCATGTGATTGGAATCTGATAACAAGACTAACAAGGGCCTCTGGCTTCTCCAAGGTTATGAGGAAAACAGAAGATTGACACTTGTTCCTAAATGAGTAGAATTCCAGTCCTAGGCTTTCTGCAAAAACTAGTGCTGACAAGGTAAACATGTTGTCTGATATTCCCTTATGAGTCAAACTAGATGGAGTATTTTGAGAATATATAGCTGCCTCATAGCTGTTCTTCATTGACATGCCTGAGACAGAGAAAGTTTGTTCAGTGACCTAATCACTGTAAACTCAAAGCTTGGTAGAAAACAAATGACTCACCCTAAAAGGAAACTTGAGAAAGGGTTCTGATCACAGCCTCAGAGAACTGGAGTTATTCCTTTTAAACTCATGGAACTGTTTACTTTAAACTTTAAAGATTATTTTGAGCTTCTGAAAAGACATTAATCATAATGGAACAAAGTACAATATATCAAATTGCTTTAAGTAGGAATGCTTTCCAAGAGAGAAAAGAAATTCTGTAAGAAGCTCAGCTTCTGAAACTGGCCCTGTATTTTCCTGAATGATTCTAATCTGTCCTGAACATGTTTCTCAAAAGTCAGTACATCTTCCAAATGCCAAATATCTGTCTCTTATGCTATCAAAGTCACTATGACTTCCTGTTGCATACTGGTATCATTTAGTGTCCTCAGAAATCTAAGATCCACAGAGTATCCAAAGAGGGCGGACCAGTAGGTAGCAGGAGAGGGACCCTCTCTGAGAGAGACAGCTTAAATGCCAGAATTTAACACCCTGGAGAGACCCAAACAGAGAGATGGACTCTCTCAACCCAGGAAGGAACTAAAGTTAAAAAAAAAACACTCAAATATGAGGTCTTGGGGCTACCATTAGTGAAGCTAAGATCAGCAAGCACAGCGCCCTCCTTGAGCCGCCTGAATTCCTGCCCGAGACCGACCTGACAGACCGAAATGCGCTGATGCCACTGGCTTGAGTGACAGACCGAAATGCGCTGATGCCACTGGCTTGAGTGACAGACCGAAATGCGCTGATGCCACTGGCTTGAGTGGCCAGAGCATGGAGCTGAACATCCCCGCATGTGGCTCGCCCAGACCCGGCCCTGCACATGACCCACCCAGAAGCACTATGAATTCGCAACGCAGCTGCACTGAAAGGGAGAGGTCGGGGAGCCCAGCAGTTCTTTGGGACGGGCATCATAATGTGGTGAGTGATGGGAATAAGACCCTCCCATGGGAAGGGGCAACTGACTGGAAGACATGTTGGATTTGGGCAGGACAGACCTAACTCCAGAAGGAAGTGGCTTCAGTTGGTTGCTCCCCTCACTGAG
>PVJX010036622.1:0-17459 GCA_004027295.1 Dolichotis patagonum
TCAAGGTCATGTCTTTAAGATAATCCGTTTATGACCTCTTAACTCTAACATAGCTTGTCTTGTCTTCTACCTCCTTCCTAGGAGAAAAACACTGATAATGCCTATATCTGACAGAGCACTTACATATGGAATTCATAAAAAGCTCTTACAATTCAATAGTAAAACAAACAACCCAATTTAAAAAGTGAAACAAAAGATTTCCACATATACCACAACAGAAGATTTATGAATGGGCCCTTAGCATTTGGATGAATACTGAACATCATTATTTATCAGAGGAACTGTAAATTAAAACCATAATGAGATACCACTACACACCATTAGAGTAGTTAAATTAGAGTGACACTGAATAATAATTGCAATGATATCAAGTGAAGTGATGAGTGATATAAAGTGATAAATGATGATATCAAGTGAAGGCAAAAATATGGAGTATTCTAAACACATATATTGCTGGTAAATACCTGAGATGATACAATTGTTTTGAAAAATACAATTTGACAGTTTATTGTAAAAGTAAATATTCATTTATCATGTAAATCAGTAACTCCAATACTCCAATGCAATCATATCTCTATATAAAGATTTTTATGAAACTTTTCATAGAAGTTTTATTCATAATGTCCTCAAACTGAGAAGAATTCAAATGTTGGACAAAAATGAATGTATGAATGAATTATTACATGTTGATATAATGGAATGTTAAAACATAGTAAATATCTGATACATGAAACAACATGGATACTTCTTATAAACATTATGGTGAATTTTAAAAAATAGATACAAAAGATCTATATTAATTATTATTAAACTGTTAAAAAATCTATACAGAAAGCAGATCAGACATTGACTTGGAGAGGACATGGGTGGTATATTGTTTGAGAAGGGACACATGAAACATTTGTGAAGAAAAGAAGTGTTCCATATTACTGTATCAGTAAAGTGTTTGAATTTTAAATGTAAATTATAAGTTAATGAAGAAGATGTAAACAATGAATAAGTGAATTAGACAACATGGCATAAAGCAATGAATAGAATAGAAACAATGAAAAGTTTAACGAGGTAAAGTATATACACTAAAATATAACATTATGCATGATAAATGCATATTTAATTTTAGAAGAAATTAATGAATTGTGTTTTTCAAAATGATTGTACCATCAGGAGTTCTGAGGTTGAACAACTAGCAAAAGTAAACATAATAGGTTAGGTTGTCCTCGTTATCAAACTTTTGATAAGGACATAAGGAGGGTATTCATTATGCACTGCAGATATATACTAATAAAACACAAAAACAGCAACAAAAAAAGAATATATATGATTTGTTGGTAGGAGTAGCAATTGAAAAGGAGTTTTTAAAGGAGGAGATTTTCTTGTGTGTGTTATTAACTAAAAAATGGAAATCCTGTTTTGTGAGATTTGAAGCAACAGAGATGAATGTGGAGAACATTATATTAAGTAAAATAAGACCAATGTGGAAAGACAAATACTGTAGTATGCTATTTATATGTAGAATATAAAAGAATTAAATTCATAAAAGAAGAGTAGAGTAATGGTCTCTAGGGCTTGAGGAGATACTAGTCAAAGTATACAAACTTTCACTTGCAAGACGATGGCATCTGGAGCCTAATGTACAGCACTGGTGAATTTATTTAATAATATTATATTGTTTTCTTGAGATTCATTGAGAGTAAATCTTGAGTATGCTCAATACACATATTCTAATTTGATCACTAAGTGTAGTGATGCATGTGTTCATTAATTTGATTATGATAATCATTTTAACGTACAATACCTTAAATCATGTTGTATCCCTTGCACATATACAACACTTATTTGTCAATTCTATCTATTTAAAGTTAAAAACAATAATTACTTTAAAGTTGCTTTTCAACAAGCTGTTATTTATATATATATTATATATAATATATATTTTTTCCTTTCCTTTGAAATAATTTGATTTTATATGCTTATTCTACATTAGAATGAAAACACAGGGCCTTAAATTAAAAAAGCCCTTTCAGACATTCATATTACATTCATATTACACTACTGTTCTATATGCAGCTTCAGAAAACTGGTAGTGTTAACTGGAATACTTTCCATGATAGAGTGTTAACTGCCGCAAAGAAAGTGTGTTTCATTTCTACCTGTCAGGCATCTTTGCTGGATGTGAAGTTCAACATCATAACATCCACTCCTGACTCTATTATTTTTTTTTGTGAGGAGCAGAGTCAGACCCTTTCCAAAGAAGACATCTTTTGATGGCAGAATTTTCCGAGTACTCTTCTTGAAAATACTCTTCTGGGAGATATTTGGCTTCTCAGAAATATCAATTCTGTTCTTGAATAAGTAGTGAGACATCATTATAGCTTTTCCATAGACACAACTCTGAAAGATCTAGTAGTAACAGGACGTTTTCAGACTGTTGGATTTAGTGTTCCAAAATTTTACCTACGTGTGGAACCACAGTCCTATCACTTTTGTATTTAGCACAACATGTTAGGCACCTGTGAGAAAGCATTTCTCTGGACAGCAAGGCTGGGATATTGACTTGGAATGTGACAATCATGAAAGTATGCACTCGTTTGTAAATTCAAGGCTTAAGGACTATTTCTCAAACTATAGGTATTAGGAGCATGGGAAATTGTTAAATACATACAATTCTTAGATCTACTCTGTCAAAATCCCTAGAGGATAGACAAAGGAATTTGCATCTATCAAGTGTCAGAAGAGATTTTTCAGTACAATAAAGTTTGAAAACTCATTTTGAGCCTACCTGATTGGAAGTGTGGTCTAGGACCCGGCAGGAGTTGCATCAGCAGGGAGCTCTTAGGAACACAGGAAGTCAGGCTTCATTTAGACAGGTGGATCAGAATCTGTGTTTTACAAAGTCACCAGGACATTTGATAGACTTTAAAGTTTGAGAAACAGGTGTTAATCTCACTTTCAGAGAAGGAATTGTTGTTTAAATTTTTAACTCCTCATCTATTCTTGTTACTTCAGTCATCCCAGATATATAAGGGACATCACTTACACTAATGTGCCATTGATGTTACTTTAGGATATAAGCCCTAAAACTTTGAAAATGCACATAGTTATGAAGATATAATGTGGTTGTTAGTAGCACATTTGTTTTATTGCTCATTTGAATTTTGAACAGATCAATTTCAAGAAATAAAGGCAAAGTAATCCTACAACAGCAATAACTGTAAGAGAAGTTGGAAATAATAGACTGTGTGTTTCTTACTGTTCTAGGTGTATATCCATATTTTCCAAAGACTCACTTATTTTCCAAGTACTCAGCACAACTCAAAGGGGGCATTACTATTGCTATGCTCAGTTATCTGAAAAAGGAAATAATTTTCATAGAGTTGACTCCTGGGAATCATGTGTAGAAAAGCTAAATGATTTGAACTTTTTTCCTGGATAAGTAGATTAGTGTGCAATAAAGACTTTGCTGTAAATAAAATCTTAGCCATAAAACTTCCTTAAAAGAAAGGAAATTTGTTTTACACTTTAATTGATTTGAAGGTAGAAATTGCCAAGCAGGTTCTGATTACCTGCAAATGAGATACAGGCAATTGGCAACAATCAGATGGATTACAAGCCATTTAAGAAAGCTCAATTAAATTAGTAGTAATTCTAAACTATTCCATCTTGCATAGAGATTGCTTTCATTTTTATGTAAATTTAAATTCTGGGTGCGCAAATCTTAATTGTGTAATAGGAAATCAAGCTGGAATATTTTCATTTACTTTTGTGAAAATATCAATCCTGCAAAGCTGTGAGAGGTAGACACAAACTGAAACTATTTCTGTAAGAAAGTCTTGCAAAGAAAAGTCAGAGATTAGGTCAATTTTATTGGTTTGATGTGAGAGATAGGAAGAGTCTATGAAATAATGAGAAGATGGCAGACTGAAGATCAACAAGACTTAGGAGAAGAGAAGAAATACCCTGGGCCAGAGATTTGGAGAATTGACTTTTAATCCTGATTTTGACAGAAATTTACTGTGCAATCTTGAGACTATTTCTTTGTATTAGTTAGCTATTATTGTATAACAAACAACTACAGATTTTCAAGAATAAAACAAATATACATTCATTCCTAACGTAAAAAGTTGTGTATGCAGGTATTTTGGGGTAAAGGAGAGTCAGACAGACCTGACCTTGCTCAAATCTATGCTGTGATTTTGAGTCTAGGACTAATCCAAGTGTCATGTATCCTTTTTGACTGTTACCTAAAGTACCTCTTACCCAGGACCAAAGGAAGGAAAGTAAAATGACAACATGGGTTACATAAGCTCCTGGCTTCATGTCCATCTGCCTAATAACTGGCCAAAGCAAACACAAAATCAAGACCAAACTCAACTGAGAGTGTGAGTTTATTTTGTCAATATAAGACTATCATATTCATATAGATAATCAATAAGTAAAGCAACATTAGGTGCTATTCTTTAGCTACCGTATTTGTAAAGTGAGATGGGTGCATATCATGACTATGATCAGCACTTCCAACCATTAATGTCACTCTGTGATTATAGAAAAAATGATGAGATTATACAGTACTACTGTCATCCTAGAGGATAGATTCAAACACGTTTCTCTTGATCTCCTGAGAATTTAAAAAACAGTTTCTTAGTTGAAAATATTTTTAAATGGCATGCTTCATAAAAATATTTTGACACTTCTTAAAGGCCAATAACAAATACAATACTTCCTTCTCATACACTTATTGTCCTACCTCCGGAGTATGCAGTTTTGTATACCACTTGCTTGATAGTTGTAAACAGCTTTTACTTCATTCCAGAATTTGAGGTTTGACTCTGGGTCTTCTATCTCTGGAAATTTATGTGGCAAAATAAATCATTTAACATACATTGGTTGTGTTTTTCTCATCTATAGAAAGACAAGGAGGATTCTTGTCTACCTTAGGGGGATGTCTTTAAGGACTTTCTTGCTGACCATCCTGTAATTCTAAAAGGTTACATCAGATAGCATGAAAAGTGTTCTATTTCTAGAGATGACATAACAAATCTTCAAATGAAGATATATAGACTGAAATCTGGGAACTCAAGGCAAGAAAGGCAATCATGAGGAGTGCTTGCATTGTTGGTCTCCAAGGAGCCCAAGACGGAGAAGTAGCAATTAAAGAAGAGAAATTGTTGAGTTGGGCTAAATATCAGAAAGTGTTTCCTAATAGGCATGGCTTTAAACTGGCATCCTTTCCCAGGAGAAGTGGCATAAAGTTGTTTGAAACAAGGCCAACCTCACATTTCAATACCCCACTGTAAATAAAATTCCTATGTTTATCAGGGCTATTGACTCAAGGATGGATTGTTTCTTTCCCTTCATTTCATAAGTTAATTTATACTTCTGTTGAATAAAATAATGAAAAAGATCAAATCTTAGGATGAGGGCTTGGAGACAGACAAATTCATGCTATGCTCCCATGCATCTTTCAGGCTTATTAGTGATGCTGATTGCTGAAGTATCTCAGAAAAGATGATCAATTTCCCAACAGTCTTTTGCATTAGATAAGCATACAAAAAGCATGAATGTAGATACATTGTTTTGCACATTGTCATGAATGCAAAGTTTCAGGCTGTTACCCAATTTGCTCTTATAAAATTCGGAGAATTTTTTGCTTTCCTTTTCTCTGCTACACATCATTTTTTTTTTAGGTATTTTGGGATAATAGCACTTGTTATTCAATTATTTATGACAGAGTGTTTGCTGACAACTTGATATTCTATTTTTCTTCTCTTTGAATAAAAAGTGCAAAACAGGCAAAGCAAAATAACTGGTTTGGCTTTGGGATGGAGTAGAAAAACAAACAAACTAAAACTAAAAATAAGCAAAACAGCACCTCCTCCAACTTTCATCAGTCAAGATGCTAAGGGTGACCAAAAAGGCTTAGAAAAATGTTTTGAAATGCTATATCCAATATATACTCTCCAAAAGGATTAACACGACCACAGCATGTGAGCTCATAGAATTAGCTCATTGCCATAAAAGGGCAAATTTGATTAGAGGCTATGCAAGAACATAAACTGATTACATATATAATAATCTGTTACACAAACCTGTGCTGTGTTCAGTCACTGAACAAACATTTACTGTGCATTCAAATTATTCTCCTAAAAACTAAGAGGCTGACAAGGTTGTTTTCTATACGTTTGGATTTCTCCTTTTTTTGTTTGCAGTCTCCCTTTCCCTAAATTCAGTATTTCCTTTCACAATTGTGTGCTATCAGGTCCTCTCCTGACACTCACTGAAGTCATTCAGAATGCGTGTTACAGATTAAACAATTCTACCTTGAGGATCGAAAGAGGAAACTGACTAAATCAATAATGTGAATCACTAATGAGAATCATGGTGATGATAACCTAGGTAAGGGAGCAGAAAGAGTCTGGAGAAGGAAAGCACCTAAAATTTCAAGTTTTATTTTTCCCCTTCAAAAGTTTATTAAAAAAACTAGTTCCCAATCATATCTGTTAAAATGTTAAAGGTCCTGTTATTTTACAATTTCATATCCCAGAATCTATGTAGAGTTCCTAATGGGTCTGCAATAATTCCAGGTTTGTCTGGATGGTTGACCTGCAAACTAAGAATTGTGTCAGAGGCATCAACCCTTTGGTTTATGTCAGTGGCCTCCAGGCCTCATACATTTGCAGCATGCATTTGTGATTGGTTCATTGTCTAGCACTTAGATTGATGGTGTCAAAGCTACAGCTGCCAAGGGATGGAGTCAGCATACAATGTAATGGCTGGAAGAAAGTGTGTGTGTGTGTGTGTGTGTGTGTGTCACTGGTGTCCGCCTTGCTGTTTTGCAGTTGCCATGAACTAAGGCCCCGCCATGCCACCCTGCCTTGGAGCCAACTGAGTATGGACTGAAACCTCCAAAAACTGTAAGAAATAAAGCTTTACTTTCCCAGCTTGGGGCATCAGGTATTTTGTCTCAGCAACAAGTAAAAGTAACTAAGACAGTATGCAACCTGGATGAGCTAAAAGTGGAAAGAAGAAGAAAGCCTTCTCTTTTGCTTCTTTGGAGGGGCTCCAGTCTCTGCAAGACCTTCAGCCTTGCAATGCAGACCTTTCAGTTTTCTAACAAGGACTAGTGCTAGATTGTACAGTCAGCTCCAGTCCTTTGATCTCTGACTGAATCCTCTGACTCTCCAGAACTCCCATGGCCTTGTTCCACTCTGCTCCTCCTGATACATATATTTCCTCTATTCTTCTAGTGCACCCTAACTAATAGTCTTTAGTAGACATGTTAAAGTACTATTTATATTAGCAAACATTTTTCACTACTACAGCTCCCAATTTACTTCTGATTTAGTAATTGAAGTTGCCACGAACTTCTGATTTAGTATTTATGTGAGTCCTTTATATTCTTAAATTCAAAATATATCTTTAGAAATTGATTGATAGTAATTAACAAGTACAGATTTTTAAAAGTATCTGTTAGGTATTGATAACTATGTTGTTATTTTATATATACTTGTTCTTATCCTTGCAATAGTTGTGCATAATAATTATTTTCTCAGTTTTCTAAGTAAGATGTGTGTGTGTGTGTGTGTCCCCATCATCTTATTGTGCATGTGTGCTTCACTTGGGGATTGAATCCAGGGTAGTAAAATTGAGCTACATCCTCAGCCATTCTATTCTTCTATTCTATTCTATTCTATTCTATTCTATTCTATTCTATTCTATTCTATTCTATTCTTTTATTTTATATTTTATTTTACTTTATTTTATTTTATTTTATTTTATTTTATTTTATTTTATTTTAAAGACAGGCTCTAATTAAGTCACTAAATTTCCTAGTCTGGGTTTTAACTTGTGTTATTCCTGCTTATATCTCCCAAAATGCTGAGATTATAGGCAAGGGACACCATACTTGTCACAAGTAAATGTTTTTGAAAATACCCATTCCAAGAGACAAGCTTTCCTTGTCATCAGTGTAATCTTGAAAGAATGTTTCAGACACAATGGGTTTCCAGAGAATTGGGCTTGGAAATTTCAATGGTTCTGCAAGTGAAGAAACTCAAAGACTTATTGAATGTTTCTGTGGCTACTGTAGGTGAACACACAGGAACAATGCCTGGGAAAATGTTCAGGGGTTCTCTTACTGGTTGACCAAGATGGACTAATTTTAGTCAAGCTTCTTCCTGACTCCAGACATTGACCTTCATTTTCTTCATCATTTCATTTAGAACATCAGTAAGCATAAAATTTTCCCTGTCCCTTTGAGATGTAAATCTTTTTACAGGTATCTCTTTACCCAGAACAGTCTTTCTCAAAGATCTGAAACCATTGTTGTAAAATGAAAATGTGATGGGAACTAGTACCCTCTCTTCTAATTTTCATGGAAGATTAGTAGCCTAACCTATGTGAGATCCTTGCTCCAGGTTGTGACTACTACCAGTTACAAAGATAGGATAAAATTTATGACTTCTTATTTTTGGTAAGACCAGCTAGCAATGACAGATGGCTCACAGCCTCCCTTTCCATTTCAGCTCGTAAAAATTCTCTGGTCCTTTATTTTAGGTGAATTCATTTCAGACTCAGTCTGGCTTGTCTTTCCTATTGCAATAACTAAAGCAAAGCCTTCCTTGCTTGTTCAACTTTGGGCAATTTTTGCTCCACGCGATCTATTTCACAATTTGTAAGCTGACAGGGTTCTGACTGAGGCATTTTGGAGATGTATCAGACAAAAAGACTTAAAGAGAATATAGAGAAGTGGTCAGTTAACAAAAACACTTCCAACCAATTAAACCAAAAACCATAATTAAAGCCAACTAAAATGACTTGATATCTGGTAGCTAAATAATAAAGGCATCATACACTTGTTTAGTGCTTAGTATTTGCCTTATTTTCTCATCACCAAAACATAATACCTGACACCCACAGTTTATTTGGACTTACTGTTTTTAGACATCCAAGTCTATAGTCACCTGGCTTCAAGGCAGGAAGGACAAGATAGAAAGGCCTGGCAGAAGAAAGATGACCAAGTTATGATGGCCAAGAGGCTGAAAGAGAAGGGAGGAGCCAGGGAAGGAGAGATACCCTTCCAGGCCACACCTGCAGTGACCTTCTTTTAATCAGGCCCTATGTATTAATGTCACATTTAACTTCAGGGCTCCCACGATTCAATCACCTTCCAAAAGTGACATCTTTGAGTATATGAGAGTTTTGCAAGTCATTCTTGATTCAAACAATAGCAGTATTATTTAGGTATGGTATTCTTCCTTTGTCGGGAGTATATTCCAAGATCTCCAGTGGGTGCCTGAAACCATGGATAATTTCAATCCTAGATACACATTTTTTTCTACACATGCTTCCCTATGATAAATTTAGTTTATAAATTGAACACAAGGAAAGATTACAAACAACAATTAATAACAAACTTGAGTAATAATAATACACTACAACAAAATTATGTGAATATGGTCTCTAATTTCTAAAAATTTCTTATCACACACTGTGGGTGTAACTTCTGAAGTTTAAGGTAGCAGCAAAACCAATATGAATTTCTTTTTCCTTCTTCCCAATTTCATGGATGAAAAATTTGTTCTCACTATAAATCTTAAAAACCTCAGCATATGATAGTTTTCTCTTTCCTTAAATTGAGAACTTTCAATTTTCACCTCATGGAAGCACTATATAACTTCGCTTCGGAATATCTAAATTGGCAGCATATTACTCTGTGCAGTGAGGCCATTACTGAGTAAGAGTTGCTTGAACTCATGCAGTGCAATACCTCAACAGTGTGATAACAGAGCAGTCTGATAAGAGTCTGATACCAGAGCAGCAATTAAGAGACTAATGAGTGGACAATGTACACAGCCTGAGCATGCTTCACACTGAGATAGTTCACGTTCCTGGCAGGACAGAGCGAGACAGTGTGAGACCTCAGTATGCTACTCAGAATCATGCACAATTAAAAACCTATGAATGGTTTATCTTTGGAATTTCTTACTTAACATTGACTTTAAGTAACTAAAACTGTAGAAGGAAAAACTTCAGAATGATGGAAGCTGTTGTATTTTCACATTTCTCTAATCCATGAATGCCCAAAGATTCCTCTTTTAATATAAAACTTGTCCCTTTACAAAGAGCAGGAAAACTAATTCAAATGGGCATAAGTGTAGAAATAATTTATTGTCTCAGTAATGAAAATGTTTAGTGAAATTTAGGGAAGTTGAAATCTAGATGCTCAAAAATGTCTTTAGGGTTTTTTTTTTTTTAGGTTTTCATTGCTTTTTTATTTTCTTTATTTTTCTTCTGGAGCCACAAAATACAGACAGGTGCCAAACTCAAGGTTATATCATGCTGATAAAAAATAATGCTTCCTCTTTTAGTTTCACCCAATGATCCAGAATTGTCTTGCCATTAAACACTGTATCACATAATTTTCATCAAGCTCATCAGTATAGTCTAAAGAATCCAAGTGTTTGAAATAGCCTGGCTTGACTGAGACAGTATCCTACTAACATCACAAAAATTGAAAGTAAAAGAAAGAGGTATTCTAGAAAACATATATACTGACCGGGAAGTAAAAGTTTACCCGCCTTACTGACAAATTTTCCTCACAAATGTTTACAGTCAACTCCGTGGACAACATTCTTTGCATCCACTCTTAACATATAGCAGAGCTGGGCTGCCCCTTTGAAGCGGTATGGTTTTCTCCTCCTGTTTCAGTTAATTATATCTCCCTCAGCATTATCAGATTTAGCTTTTCATCTGCAGCCTCTGCTTTCAATCCTTATGTGACTTATATTTGTCATGATTGAAAAATACAATGACTGTTTAAATTTTTTAAAATGCGTAACAGTTGTAGACACATGGCACGAATCCCCTTCAGAATGCTTCCCCTGGCTTAGAACATACATCTTCTACCATTCTTGCCACTTTCTGAACCAATATGAAGATGTTCTTTCATAGGTGTTTTCAGTTGTGAACCTGTGAGGCTGCCTGAAGGTCCTGAGTCAGTTAAAACATTGATCCTTCCTGGTCATTTTGACGTTAGAAAGAAAGAAACGATCCACCGCGTCAGAGCTGGTGAATGAGGTGAGTGAGCACATGCCACAGTGTTTTCAGAAGCCTGTCTTTCCATTAGACAGCACTTTGCAGCAGCATTCACAAAACTTTAGTCATATCTCATGAAGACACACAAAAGAGGACCTCCAGCACCGTGTCGTAAAATGGTAGGAGTGACGGGATACGTGTGTTGAAAGTGGAGGCAGGCTTTTAAGGGCTATCAGTGGGAATGTGTCTCCCATTTAGCCATTCATCACATATTTTGATCTGTATGTTTGTAGTAGGCAAGAGATGAATGCAGTTCACCAGGCTCCCTAACACCTACTTTTTGTGTCTTTGAGTTTAACCATACTCAGTTCTATTCAAAATTAACTTATGCATTCAAAAGTTACTCATTTTTTTCCCCAAAAATAATAAAGACAATTATAATATGACCCCAGTGACACCTAAATCAGTTAGCATCTATTTGTTGAGTATTTACTATGTGCTTGGCAGGACTTTAAGTCTCTCTCTTTCTCTCTCTTTTCCTTTATACTGTTTGTGATACAAAACTGCCCTTAATTTTCCTCTTGCTTGTTTTACTTTAGCTACGTTGGCTTTTATGCTGTTTCCAGGCAGCGCAATTTATTTCTAAGTTAAGAGCTCATGTGACCCTCTGACTAGAATATTTTTTCCTAAGTGATTCACATGGCTGGTTTCTGCTTGCTATTCGGATTTCAGATTACATACCAGATCTGCAGAGATGGAATTTTTGACCACTCAGTGTAAATCATACATTTTTTTAAATTTTTGGTACTGGGAATTGAACTCATGACCTTGCGTTTGCCAGGCAGGCACTGTGCCGCAGAGCTATATCTCCGTCATTCCCATTTTCTTTTAACACATCAGCCCTTCTCCTTTTCCTACTCCTCCTACTTCTACTTCTTCCTTCCTTTCTTCTTCCCTTGTCTTCCTCCTCTTCATTATTACTTTTTTTTACTTTAATCTCTCCTACTATTCTCTTTCATATCTTTCCTTATTTCAATTTACTTTCCCCTTGGAAAATGAATTAAATTTGTAAGAGAAAGAACCACATCTGCTTTGTTTACTGTTGTATTTCCAGTACACTAGCACAGTCACCAATGCTTTAATAGCTTTATAAACGTATCTGATTTCACCTACAGAGCATACCTATAAAGTACATATTAGTAATTGTGCATATTTTGTGCAGAAGAAAAGCAGTGCCTAAAAAGCACTGCAGATGCTTTGGTCAAAGCCATGCAGCTAGTAAGTAACAGAGCCAGTATTTGAACAGAGAAATTGTGCATCTCATGCTCAGGTTTCCCTATTTCTATGTGCAGCCTCTGTGTGGAGCATTAAGTATAGCTGGATCACAAAACACAGGGTGGGGTGGCTTATGACTCATACATACAGGCTGGAGATCTCTGGAATAGAGCAGGTAATCAAAGAAACACTGTACAATTACAAGGTGGTAAGTAATGGGAAGGAAATAAATAAAATTTTGTGAAGAACAAAAGAAACATGATTTAATCTGTGAGAAAGGTAAGGAATTTTAAGATTTAAGGAGGAGGTTTCAGCCTGGGGAAGGAGAGTGGGGAGAGATCATATAGCCAGATGGAATGGCTCAGGCAAATGTGACTCATTTATGTGGTGCCAGACAGAGACAAGAATTGGGAATCACAAGAGTGTGACCAGCTTCACTCTTGAGGTAATTTAGTTGATTATGTGAAAAAAATAAAATTGGTGTTGGGAGGTGTATGAAGTATGATATGGCTCTAAAAGGCATTTCAAATTTTTAAAGATCAAATGGGCCATAAATAGCTATGAAGGCGGTGAGATAAAAATTAATTGCATCGATTTATAGATGTATATTGGAATTTCTACCTAAAAACTGGAAGTGCACCCTCTTCTAAGGACACATCAAACATTTGAAATACTGATCATCTATTTTTTCTAGAAGCAGGATTCAAATCAATAAATTAAGAATCAGGAAAAGCATTGTTGCAGTTCACATTCTTCATGATCAATGCTATAAAGATACAAATTAATAGCCCCAGTATAAAACATTCAAATTAGTTGGAAATTAGAATCCTAATAGCTAACATTTATTAAATGTTTACTACATACTTGTAGTGTACTGAGATTTTTGCCTTAATTAACTCACTTAACCCTCACAAAATCTTTATTATTGCCATTTTACAGATGAAGAAGTTTAAGACAAGAGAAGATTATAGTAGATGGGTCCAGTTACACAGCTAGTAATTTATATGCATAGGATTTAAAACAAGCAGTCTAATTACAGCGCGCGCGCGCATGTGTGTGTGTGTGTAAAATCACTGCTATTCTGCCTCCTTTCATTTTTTTTAAAGGAAGAATTGAAGTGTAGTAGAATTTAGAGAAGAAAATAAGAACATAATTAAACGAGAAAAGTAAAAGAAATTAGGAAAAATATACTGAGAATCTTTGAAGGTTTGTAATGGTTACATGGAGGGTTATTGTGAAATTTGCTTATGTATACATTTAAAGTTTCCATGGTGCAAAACTATAAGTAAAAGATAAAAACAAAGATTAATTTAAAATAGTGTCTTGCAGCTCCAAAAACCATCAACAGGGACTTCTGTTTGTTGCTTATTGGTCTTTCTCTTTCATTTTAGAAATTTCTTTCAAAAAAATTAATTAAAAAAATTTATTTCCAAATTTCTTTTGTAAACAGCAGCCCTTTGTTAAGTATTTACTTTTAGTGAATTCATACATTATTTTATTTAATTCTAAGGTCAACAATATGCAATAGAAATTATTATATAATTTTACAAATTTGGTAAAATGGTCTTAAAATATTTTAGTAACTTTCCCAAAGACTTCATTAGGGAAATGAAATGACAAAATTGACTCTGAATCTTTTTATTTTAAAGCCCTTACTCTGTCCATTATGCCACATTTGTGTAATTATTTATGTATTGATAAACATTTTGATGGCAGCGTACTCTCCTATCTTGTCAAAATTCCTAATGGCTAACATGGCACTTGTCACTGGAAGTTACTAGTTAAGACTTTATGACGTATGTGAGGAAAAGAAATAAAATGGGAAAAATCGTGTCTTTAAATTCACAGTATTAGTGGTATTTAATGTAGTTTCCATGATAAAGTACTAATTGACTTGCTTATGTTTGAGCAGTTTATTTAGATGAATTTAAAAATGCAGTCCAATTATTTCAAATCTTGTATAATTCCTGGAAAGGATCTGTTTCTTTTATTGTCTGAGCCCACATGATGGAAACTAGGCAAGGCTTGCCACAGCTGAAACTCTAAAATTCAAGTTTATGGGTTTTCTAATTTTACTGATGGCCCGCATCATTCAAAAAAAGTTCTGAATCTACATCCATTTGTTCTCTCTAGTTTTGAGTCACTTGAAAATGTAATATAGAATGTACCTTTGGTTTCATCTAAGTAACTGATTAAAAACTTCTTTTAGAAAAAAATTAATGAATAGCTTTAGACTCTAAGAAAAACTGAAAGTTGATAGTTCACATCCCATATTACTCAAAACTAGAGCAAGATTGACTTTGTTAAACACTGTTGCTGATTTTTTTGATAGTGTATGCTGACAAAATTCCAATCATCTGAAAGTTTAGGAAAGCTATTTAAAATTTAAAGAATTCTTAAGACATAGTTTGTTCATTGCTGATCTCATGCGTGCCTCATGTACAAGAGTTTCTGTTTTGTACCCTCAGGAATCCAGTGGTAAATAAACCACTCAGGACCTCTTCTTTGTAATCCCATTCCACTTTTCTGTTGTGTAGTTCAGAAATAAAATTAAAACAAACAACTGGTATGATGTCTCTATATAGTATGTCTTTGCTAACATCACTATTTTGCATTGTTTCTCATGCACTCTAAAACTTATTTCTTGGTTTGTGAGAGTAAGAAAAAAAAGTGACTTATCCAAATGGAAAACATTTTCACTTTTGACCCAATCATATGATGTATTTGTGATTATTGTGAAGACAGACTAAAGACACTTTTTTCCTTAAACTTCAAAAATATATGCTTTTGGTATCTCCATTTTTCCCTCCATGCACCGCCCAGTCTACTTCATCTGATGTTAAATGTCATTGAAATATCTTCATTTCTCTTACTTTGACACATTTTACTCTTTTAAGATAAATTCTGCAAAACTGCTCTTAAACTTTTGCTGTGATGTGAGGAGAGAACACTCTGGCCTTTAAAGTATGTATTAGCATTTAAGTGACTTCAAGATGTTTAACATACTAATCTTGTTCATTATTAATGTAAAGGTTATACCATCAACTCAGTTGTAGGTCCTTATTAATTAGCTAAAATATTAGAAAAATAGGTAACCATTTTCTAGCATGTGTCTTTTATTTATTTTGTAATAATTTGCAATTGCTGCAAGCTTATTGGTTCAACATCTAGTGTTATCATGCATAAAATCATAGTTCATCAAATAATGATGAACGTAGAATTTAGGAATAATAGCTTTTTGTTATCACTTCTAAGCATCTCTAGACCAATGCTATGGCTTGTGTCTAGGTGTCTAGGTTGTCATAGGTGGTGCTTTCTGAAGGTGGCTGAATCCAGGATGTGTGATGCTGGGATTAAGGGTGCCTCACCCTTGGGTGGGTAGCCTAGATGGACTACTGTATAAGGGACAGAACGAAGGTTTCTGCTGCTTCTCACGCTGCTGTTAGTTTTCTGCTTTGCTGCCTTCTACCAGCCTTGCTTTGTCAAGGACTCTTTCTCCTCTGTGATGCCCCTCTGCCATGCCACCCTGCTTTAGAGCCAACTGACAGTGAACTGAAGCCACTACAAACCATAAGCAACTATGGTTTTCTTTAACTATAGGTGTTGGGTATTTTATCTCAACAACTAGAAAAGTAACTAAGACAATATTATTGAGATAAACTGAATCACCTCAAGAAGAGTAAAAAGTATTTTCATACCCTTACACACGAGTGAATATTCCTTTAAATACATCTGAAAGAATAAACTCAGATCTATGAGGTGTGCAATAATGAGAGATTTGCTTTCTAACATATGAACTGTTTTATATTTTAATTTTTACCCTGAGCACATATTAATTTATACTCATAAAATAAGATATATTAAAAAAAGAAAATGATACAGACTTTTGACCAGGGATTTAGCTCAGCAGCATAAACTCCTGCCTGGCAAGTATGAGGTTGTAAGTTCGATCCCCAGTACTAAAAAAAAAAAAAAATAGACTTTTTCTGTTTTAGGTAAAGTGTAGTTTTTTGATTAATTATGAATAAAATCATTTTCTATCATAGTTTACTATTCCATTGATAATTTTGTAGCGTTGATATTACAGAAATGATTTGTCCCTATGAAAACAAAGGTAATGTTCACAGTAGTATCAATGAAAATCAATAATGATAAGAATCCACTGAACTACTAATATCAGTTAAGCCTTCTATAAATTATCAGATTCAATCCTAAGTGTATCATTTTAGGAAAAACATTATTGTCCATATTTTACAAATAAGGCACAGCTGAGATCCAAATCTCATTCTTTTAGATACCAAACATATACTCATCACTATGGCCCTCACAAAATCCATAATGAATTTAACAAGCACCAAATTAAGGACAGTTCTGCCCAATTCAAACCCATAAATTTCTTGCTTTTCATTTATATAAATTCAATTAAGCTGCCAAACATGAAAATGAATACATCATTTAATAGGGTCAGAGACAAATAACTTTTTTTTTTTAGAGCTGCAGGCTTCATGTTTGTTTTCTTGATAAAAATGATGATGGTGCAGAGCATTATATATAGCCAAGAAATTCCATTCTTTCCAGAGGCCTGGGGATGCTGCCCTGAATGCCACTGTTTATTCTCAGGCCAAACACATTTGATTTTCACCCTCTTTGGGAGAAAGCTCTACATTATGTGGGAAGTGTTCTGGGAAGAATAGTGCAAATTAAGCATCATTTCTGTAACTGGTGGGGATTTCTAAAGAATTCTCATTTTCAGCATGTTGGTTAATATGGGATTTCTCCTTAACTGCATTTCCATCCTGGAACATTTCTATGGAAGATGCTAGGAAACTAAGAAGGCATGAGTTTAATCAGAATACATGATGCATCTCAGATTACTTTACTCAGCTCTGGAATGCAGGGATATGTGGATGAACAACAGCCAGCAACTTAAAATAGAGCTGCTCCATATAAGTATAATTCAGTACCTAATATTACCATGGAAGATCTTCTCCATCATTGATTATACTTCTTAGAGTTCAGGAGTACCACATCTTGGCAGGAGGAAGAGAATCCTCTTTCAGTCATGGCAACATGAAACAGAGCTCGGACATTTAGACATAAAGATAAAAATAACTAAAGATATATTACAATGATAGTTGTAATCTGACTGA